>VZRZ01008807.1:196721-244438 GCA_013398175.1 Climacteris rufus | reverse complement strand
CATGACTTTCAGTATTGTTTTTTGATGTGTTTTGCACTGAATATCTCTGATGTGAGCAGGTTAGCTCAAAACCCAGCTCTACAATTTTTATGATAGAACATTACATTGCAGTCAACCATTTTTCCTGCATTAGGTTAGTAGGATGGGATCCTTAAAGAATTTAGAATTTTCCAGAATTCCAATTTTCTTTGTCTTTCTGTCTATATTCATCACACTGTCCAAAAGTTGTTACCAAACGTAAACTTCCCATGGATCCACTTCCCAGTCTTTGCTCATCTGGATTACATCAGAAATCTCAGTGTTTATATGAAAAGAAATTAAATAGTGGAAAGCACAGGCCTTTGTAGCACTTAGATTTCATCAGGTTCTTATATTGCATTCATCACCATATATTTTAATATATTCAAAAAGGGCAGGGGATGGACAATGTTCTATCATTTAATTTCAGCTATTTAAATCATTTATTTATATGAGTTTTGTTGTTTCTACTTTGAAATTTTGGAGTCTTGAGAAAGTACTTAAGAAAATTTCTTGTCTTGGACTGTCAGAGTCTAAAGGTTGTTTGATGTCCCTGTATTAGCTATCTACTTAACAATTTTCCCATATTTCATTCACTTTCTCCAAAAGCAATACAAAATCTAGGAAAATCCACAAACAAAGCTCCCTTCTGCTGCATTATATGTGAAAGAGGAAATAACAGATCTAAATTCCTGAGGACATACAGGGGATAGGGCCACCAGCACTCAGCAGCTCGAGGAGATAGTGGAAGGGAAGTGCAGTAACATCCAGATTCTTGCAATGGCTTTCTTTATGCCCTTGCATACCCCAAAGGGCTGCAAGGCTGGAGTGGAAGGCAAATACTGCAAAGGGAATGCACTATAAATAGTAACCACATTTGATCTCGCCAATAACTTTGTGTGCATTCTGCCTACAAATGTCAGGAGCAGGCACGATGCCTCCAGGTTAGCCACATTTCCTCCTTTCTCAGACAAAATGTGGTCTAAGAGTCTTGGTTAAGCATTAAGACTACCATGTTTGAGAGATTAAAATAACTCTGTGTTGTCTTTGGGACTACCAAGAATATTTTAGATCACAGTATCCTGACAAACCACATTAAATGATGCATATTTATTTAAATATCATGTTAGCATATTTTACTGCTTTTTTTTTCAGCACACATTATATAGTCAGATAAGGCAGACCTTGAGGGAGACTAATGGAAGCTGCATTTTCAACCCTGTTCAAATAGGACATAAAACTAAATCTGGTACTTTCTTATGATACCTCTAGTACAGATACCTTACAGAGTAACAATTGCAAAGGCATAACACTATTCATTATGAGTACAGAGCTGGAATGTTAAGTGAAATGTAAATTTTTCTGTTAAGACTTGGTAATGGGTGCCTGGATAGAAATTATTTTGGAAGCAATATTTAAAAAGAGGGAAATCTGTTCTCCCTTATTTTGTTCAATATGTACACAATGGCTCCTACAGTGAAAGCAGGACAGATCTCTAAAGTGTATAAGATTTAATTCTGTTCCTGAATGTTCCTACCCAAATGGAATTAGACAGATTTCTCTAGAGGATGAAATCAGTCACCATTGTGCTGTATGGATAAATTAAACAGAAGAACAGTATGTCCAAGGAGAAAAAAATATATTGTCTTAAATTTTCCATGGCAAAGTTC
This sequence comes from Climacteris rufus, assembly GCA_013398175.1. NCBI lineage: Eukaryota > Metazoa > Chordata > Aves > Passeriformes > Climacteridae > Climacteris > Climacteris rufus. The sequence continues at coordinate 242,750 of VZRZ01008807.1, read as the reverse complement.
TTACATTTCCTAGAATTGCATTTATGCTCAATAGCAAGTCTTCGACACTGCTCAATTGTTATAACAAAGAGTAGAATTGTACTCTGTTCAGTTTTCTCAGAGAATGGGCCACTTAACAAATAATGCTGTAAGTGAACTGATAAAAGTGGGCTACTAATTTTACAAATGATCCTCTGCTACTGCCAAGTACTTCAGAAAGCTGGCATGAGCCTACCAGCAGGAAATATGCCTGTGTGCAATAGTTCCTGAAGAATGCCAGCTAGTGTAGAACAAAGAGAAGTCTGAATGTGTCATGAAGTGGTTTTGAGCACAGAGGGCCAGATATAAGGCTATGGAGTTACACTAAGGATATATTTGGCTCATAGTTTTTGAACTATGAGTTAGCAATTTCTACCAGGAGAGCTGGACATAAAAAGCATCTAGTTGTTTAGGAAACAAGAAATAAGGAGTGCCCCAGAAGACACTAGTGAGAAAAGCTTTTGCTCTTAGCAACTTTGTGTTAGCTGAACAAATTTGTGTTTGGGTTCCCGCTGCAAAAACTGTACACTGGTAAATGGAAATGGTTGAAATAGGACTTTTGTATCTTACATCTGCTGCTTACCCATTTTCTCTCTTCTTTGAAACAACTAGCTTTTCCAGGACACTCTACAATGCCTATTTGGTCTTAGGACATTTAATTAGATATACAGTAAAGGCAGAATTTACAAACCATAGTCTAAAAGCTAGCTAGGAGAAAACCAAAGTGAATAAATGACCAGAATAACTGAAGGGAGTGCAGCAGAAATAGAAACAATCAAACTGAAGATCAACAAGAAAGATCAGAGACAAAAACCAATAGAAATAGGTGGAGTAATTTGACAAATCTCTGTAGAAAAGTGTAGCAGAGTGCTTGGCAGAAGCTGCTACTTTTGAGCTTCAGGTTTTGGTGAGAAGAAGGCTCAGGCTAAGCCCTCGGCCTTCTTCTTCCCATATCTGAATATTACCGGGATGCCTGTTATTACGGCTTATCCCGGTAATCAGTCGAGACGCAGAAATAACGAGAGCCGGAGTTCGAGCTGTGTTCAGAGCAAGGGCGGAAAGGGGGGGAAACCCCTCTCGTTTAATTCTTATATACACTTTTAGAAATCACAGATCATTGGAGAAAATTAACACTTCCGTCTCTAACTATATTGGTTACAAGAAGTGTCCGTCAAAAGGATCTGTGTCCATGGGAAAGGAATGTAAAAAGATAATTTTTACAACAACATAGCTATGTTTACAGAAATCGTCCTTGAGACTGTCTAACAGAGAAAACTAGCTATTTTACAGTGAAAAATGGGCAGCAATCTGAATCCTCTGCCTGAGCTGTGGTAAAATCCCATATTTCTCTTATGTTACCTGTACCCATATCTCAGATGCCATATATGGCTACGTCCTGCAAATCTCTTCTCCACTGGTCACTTTGAACTATGCCGTTCCCCATTGGGTGTTTCCTGATCCCATCTCCCTTTAAAAGAGCCCTGCAGGGCTTCTGCTGGGCTCTTTCTTCTGGGTTACTCAGCCATCTGGATACCTCTGGACCCTCAAAACGCAACACTGGACTCACAATAAACGGCTGTTATCCTGAGGAAGAGCCCTCTATGTAGCCTTTTATTCTTGTCTGCATTACCACATCACGCCTGGGGACCTCTCGTCCTAGAGGAGCCAGCAGAAACCAGTCATCTGCGTTAGCTAGGACTCTGTTCTTTGGGAGAGTTATACAACTCATCCCGGCAGGGATCACACATGCATAAAAGCGCTGTCGCTACCTCGAGAGCTTTCTGGCTTAAGCGCTAATAGAAAAGTTTTTGTATTCTCTTTCTGAAACCTCTTCTTGTTAACTCTCTTTACTGTGTTTTGAAGTTCAAAACATGCAAAGTGCACTGCACTTCTTGCCTAACTCCCTATTTTGACTCACACTTGTTGCTTTCTGGGTTATTTTTTCCAAGAACATGTTTTTTTCACATAGTATTCTCTGCCTTATTTGTCCTCTACAGAAAAGCTGTGTGTCTTCTCTACCTTTTATGTCCTTTTTCCAGGAGTAAGGCAGCAATCACAGAGAAGGAGCAGTGGTTTTCATTTATTCCAAATTTTTCAGGCCATTGTGGCATCTTTCTTTCTCACCTTAGCAGCACAGCTGAAAGGCATAAGGAGTCAGGACTCTGACTCTCTGACTCTTTCTCAGTTGCTCAAATGAATGGATGCTTCTGCCCATAAGCTGTCAATCAGCCAAACACAGGAAAAAGGAAGCATATTTGAATGGCTGTTTACAGATATATTAGTGAGCTAAGAAAGATTTGTTTCTGTTTGTCTTCTCACCAGAAGAGTTAGTGTTGAAAGAGAAGATAAATCCTTTTCCTTGCTCCTTAACAATAGCACCTACATTTTGAAACAGATGCCGGGATTCAATGGAAATAGGACTTGTACAAGTCTTCCCAAGGTTTATCAGGTATCCTCTATGCTTGCACAGAGAAAAGAACCAAAAAAGAACCTAAGATTTTAAGAAAACAATGTATCCAGAGAAGAAAAAAATAGTTTTATGTTATGGTGTATTCTCAACATTTCATTGGATCTTCACAAAAACCTTTTCATTGGGTGTTTTTTCTAGTTGGCAAAAGAAAAGAAAGTAAGGGAGATGCTGTGGGAAGAATCCAAAAACCTGGAACAAATTCTGATAAGTTTGGAATAATGTTTTATTTTTGTAGAACTGGTCTGTTGTATTCTGAAAGAAAATCATAAATAATTGAAATAAAATACAAAAATGCAGAAAATTTTAGATCAGAGGGCTCTCTGAGTTATAGCCTCAATTTAATCCTCACTCAAGCTCCATTTTTGAAACTCAGTTGAATCAGAGGCTCTGTTACTGACCCGCTCTGTCAGGCAGAATTTCACTACCGTTATTAATACCATCCTCACAAGATTTTTTTAATTGATCCTTAGAAATCAGTCAGTAAGAGAACATGAGAGAGAGTTTTTTGATCAGCAGTCTTTGACATTAATCAAGGCAGAGTCAGTGAGGCATTTCTCATCAACACAGCTCATCTTTTGTTGCTTCTGTGCCACCATAAATTCCTCCTTATGTTCCTTCAAAGAGTATGCAGCAGGTTCAGGTATGAACATGGCTTAGAAATGTTGACTGCTACTTATGCATTCAAGAAGTATTTTTTACTGTGATTTCAGCCCGGGAAGTTGATTTTCAGGAAGCATAATGGTTATGGCCGACTCAAGTGATTAAGACATAAAGAGCATTATGCAAAAGGGTGCGAAAGCACAAGGATGTCAGAAACAATATACCATACTGTTCGAACCCTGAATTCAGAGCTAACTCTTCAAAGGAAGCAGAATAAAATTAATGCTTTTATACCCGTCAGCTGGTCACCAGGAGAGAAAAATACCTGTTCTTCTGCAGCTTGGAAGGACAAAAGGGACTAATAATAATATATGGAACCCTTTGTAACAAAAATATAACGTTTCAGCACAATATTTCTGTCTAGAATCTGGTAACTTGTGTACCACCAAGAATCTTCCAGAAAAGTTCACTCATATCAAGAAGGGGTTTTTATCTATATTTTCAGACTTAAGCTTATAACAGAAGTAAGAGAGAAAATCCAGTCACACACCTGCTATATGGACTTATGTCCTACAATTTTTAGTTACATTTGTAGTCTTATTTTTCCTGGTTCAATAAGCTACACTGCATTGCCAAAGAAATGTAAAATGGTCTTAAAATGACACTTTAGACAACAAAGGGTTGATTTTAAAAACCTCTTTTTCTAGTTATTTTCCCAACTTCGAGTGTACTTAGTCCAGAATTTGAATGAGGCTTTAAACTCTTGCTAGCTGCATACTTGCTTAAGAACCAATAATACTGCAAATAAGGACAGCCTTACAGGGGCTGATTCTTGAGGCCAGTTTGGCCAATCTGACAATCTCGGGGTCAAGAAAACAAACTCTGAGCAATCCTTGCCTCTAGGCACAGTTCTGACAAAGCTGTGAGGCTCTAGAAGTTCTGTGTTTCTAAATTGCTGGGATAAATAATGCTTTAAAGAATGACCTATATGTGTGAGGCATATCATATAACAGTTCTAAATTAATATTTAGAAAGATGGTAGTGCTTTTTCTGAGGTGCAGATGGCATTAGGCAGCCAAATTAAATTATTTGAAAAACAAACAACGTAAACGAACAGTAAACAGAATCTTAGCAGAATCTATGTGTTTAGTGAGCTACTTAGGTACCAAATCTTGACATCAACCTTAAGTTTATGTTTGCCATTTACCAGCAAAGTTCATCACTGAACTATTAGGGTACGATTGAGACAGGTATTTCAGATCCCTCTCCATCTAACTACAGTCTGGGTCATGTATCTCATCTGCTTTACAGAAATTCTTTATCATTATCATTACAAAATGAAACAAGAAGAAAAGTCTTCCAATGGCCTCAATACTGAAGGACTCAAGGAAATGGAAATTACAGGTAGTGATGCTACAAATATCCTAAATCCTGTCATGGAGAGCTCCATAAGGTTACATGTCAGACTTGGATGTGGCAGTGTGCCTGGCAGAGACCACTGCACCCAAGCCTCAGGGCTGGTGGGCAAAGCCTCAAGACGCTGGGTTCCAGGACTTGCTCCTGGTTCCCAGACATGTTTAGAGATCGTTGGTTCGTGTGTTCCTTACTTCATGCTCCATATATGGTTATGCCCTGGAAAGTTCTCCCCTCCACTGGTCAGTTTGTATTTGCTGTTCCCCCATTGGTTGCTCTCTGTATTCCACTCCCTTTAAAATACCCCTGTAACCCTTTCCCACTCTCTCTGCCTCTGGAACCTTTCGGCTGTTCAGGACCCTTCCCCGCTCTCCTCGGACCCTGGACTTACCCTGAGCCTCACCCTGGACATACAATAAACAGCTGGAACTTCAAGCAGAGAGCCCTCTTTCCCTTTACCCCTCCCCCTGGTGCTGAGACCATCAGGCTTGGCGCTCACTCTCCATAGAGGAGCCAGCACACCCCTGCTTAGCTGCAACAGGAGCCCTGAGCTTGGGGACTACTGCAGCTTGTCTGTAGACCCCCATTGTGCCAGGGACAATCAGCAGGACACTGTGCGGCCTCAGGCCAGACCCCAGCGTCATACTTGGACTTTTTTCTGGGTTCAGACAATGAAAATTTTGGACAGTTTGTTTGAAATTCAGTTGTTGAATGACATAGCAGATGACAGACACTTTATATGCAGAGGTCGTACTCTTTTTATCCAAAGAGTTGGTGATCACCATTGGCTCTCTTCTCTATTGTGCTAATTACTCACATGCTCCCAGGAGAGTGAGTGGGCTCAATTCTGAAATTCCAACTCACAGATCAGGTGCAAGAGCATGGAGGCAGTCCACAGCACTGCATAACAGCCACCTTGGCTGAAGTCTTGTGCAAATGCCTGAGTTCCACCATGAAATTCAGCACAAGGGCTGGAAGCATGGGATTGCACTGCATCTGATGGAACAGCTGTCACTTTATGGTGTGGCAATTGGACACTTTTTGCTCAGGAGAGGAGGTGTATTGGACCACAGTCTCCAGGCTCCAACTGACAGCCTAAAAGCATGCTTAAGTAAATTCACAGGATCAGAGAGAGACTGAACAAATGAGTGTCATCCCAAGCCACAGCTGGAGGGACTACTCAGGAAATCCTGATGTCTATAATTTATTTTTCTTATTGAATCGCTTTTTATCAGAGAATATGTTAGTGTGTAATATACATGCAGAGTCTGGAGAAGAGACCAGATAAACTTAATCTTTCCTCGTCACACCATTACATTCTGAATCAAATGACACGATGTTAGGATCAATATTCTCAAAAGCTGTAAGGAGATCTGATGCTGCAGAGACAAGGAACCATAAATGCTGTAAATAATCCTCTATTTCCTGTGAAATTGCTGGATTCTGAAATAGTGAAATTGTAACATTTAACTAATAGAAATAATTTGTACTGAATTTTTTGGCTAATTGTTAGAAGAAAAACATTAACAGAGATTACAAGAGAAGTGCTATCAATATTGTTATAGATGAGAATAAAACCCTCCTGATCAGAATAATCAGCTCACTGTTGTATGTGTTCTGAGTCCTCCCAGGTGTCCCAGAGTGTTTGATTTAGCTTTTGAATCTCTGGTTGTGCTGCAAGATGTGTGAAAACTCAAGTACCCAGACAGCTTTCTATTAGCTCTACATCTGAGGAAACTCAAGAGTATAAATTAATCCTTTCGAAGTCAATTGGCTCCAGATCATTCTGCTTGAGATGATAACATATGATTGACTTAAACTTTTTGCTAAATACTGGTTTTTCCCTTACCTCCTCCCTTAAAAATCTATTTGATTTTGACATGAATTGTCAGAGTTGCAAGAATAGGCACATTTTAGACTTTTGATTTCTGAGAGGGGTACAGAGTTCTGATGCATCTGAATGTGTGATATACTACTATATAAATACCTGGTTCTGAAGGGTCTCTCATCTGACTAAAAGGAGGGAAATCAATGCGGATGAAATGGTGTTGCGGTTCACTGATATAGCACGGTCCCGCAGGAGGCTGCCCCGGCCGCTTGGCAGGGCAGCCCCGGACTGGGCTGTGCCGCCTTGCACGGGGGCAGCCCTGCTGGGGCTGCCTCTGCTGAAACGGAGCCCAGGTTGCTGTCCCCGGTGGGGACAGCACAGGGTCCCGGCCTGAGCCAGGACAGCTGGAACGCCGGCCCCTTGGCACTGCCCGGGCTTTTCCCCCTTTGGCAGACACGGCAGCAGGGAAACCTGATGTTCCTGTGCACACCTGGGGCCAGCTGGCTCCAGAGTGACATGCCTGCGGACAGCGGTCCCATTGGGCTGGCGACCTGTCAGCCAAGCCTTGTCCCACCCATCCTCTTGGTGATTGGCTTGGGTCAGCATTCTGCCTCTGTTTCCTGGATTTTACAAGTGCATTGCAAGTTCATATGCCCACCTTTTTTCTCCTGTACGTGTTTGCAATAAACCCGGACTGCTGTATGGGAGGGGCCCCTCTGAACCATGTCTTTGTCTCTGTCATGCTTATACCACAAGGTGTGGGATCACAGCTCCAACGCTCCTGCGCTTACTGCCTCTGTACTCCAGCAAAGAGGAGCTGGGAGCAACGCCGAAGGGTGCTGCTTTCAGTCAACCCGGTGGCTCTGCGCAGCATTTTAAACCCACTACCTAGCCGTGGCAAAATGGCAAAGGGGAAATGGCTGTGCAGCCTGTGGTGGATATCTAGTTTCTGCCCATTTTAGAAAGTTGATCCTAGTATTTAGCATTCACTCAGAGCTCTCAGTTTCCTGAGACAGTGGCAGAATATAATTTCTGACATTTGTGTGAGGGCCAATGCCAGTAGAATGAGTGTTGCCCATTTTTCACTGTTAAAATAGCTAGCTCTCTCTGTTAGACAGTTTCAAGGACGAGATTCTGTAAACATAGCTATGTTGTTGTAAAAATTATCTTTTTACATTCCTTTCCCATGGACACAGATCCTTTTGATGGACACTTCTTTTAACCAATATAGTTAGAGACGGAAGTGTTAATTTTCTCCAATGATCTGTGATTTCTAAAAGTGTATATAAGAATTAAACGAAGGTGGGTTCTCCCCCTTCCGCCCTTTGCTCTGAACAAGCTCTGACTCCGTCTCCTCTGTTCTGCGTCTCCGGCAGATAAGCCGTAATAAGCGGCTAATAACAGACAGCCCGGTAATAGAATGAGTTCTGCCATGGATGCAGGTGAAAGCAAACCATGCTGTAGTGTATTTTCCATCTTTCCTTCAAATGTTCTGAGGTCTTGGAGATCTGCTTTACTTGATGATTCTTTCTCCAAACAAGTTTATTCAGAGGAACATCTCTAAAGGGCAGTGAACTTTGAGGGGTTGTTCTGGTAGCTACTACTTAGTCTGGATGGGTTGCTCTGTAGTATAAAGGTAACACCAAGCTTTGGAAGCTTGAAGAATTGCAAAGGCACATTTACTTTCATGGCTGATGCATTTGGATGAATCACCTAATTCATTGCAGTGAAACAAACTGTCAGTTTCCAGTCAGTCTGGTCCATACAGACTGAATATACTTTTATCATTGAAAATCCCAGTAATACACAAATTAAATGAGACTGAATTTAACACTATAGCTTTCCTCACGTGGATTGTTTTTCTTGAGATAACTGGTGCTTACGTTAGTATTATTTGCAAGTCTTTCTGGCTTGCTGTAGAATTGGCTTTTAAAGACCACTTCATTTTTACTTTATTTTCCACTTGAAAATACAGCTGCTTTTTCAATCAACATCCAGTGTCTGTAACTCAGAATGTTATGTGTAAAGAATATCTCTTTGCTTTGAAGTGCTTCTTGGTTCCAAGAATTCTGGAAGAGGGCTTGCTAGATCACTTACTTGAAGGCATGCTCCTGTTTCCAATTAATCCAATTGAAAGTCCACTCAGCCTCAAAAAATCCAACTTAAACAATCACTTCAACCATCATATCATTCCCATTTTAACAGCTGCTCTCAAAAGCAAACGGGTAACAGAAGAAAAAAACCCAGTGTTCTAATGAAATGTTTAAATTAATTTTATGCAATCAAATCAATTAAAAAATTATTGAATGCAAGATGCAATTGCTTTTAAAAATGCCTTCATTTATATTGTCCCATCTAAGTGGGATGTGTAATAAAAAGATGTATGGGTATTAAAGTTCTCACACCATGGCTTTTCCACACTGGAAAAAAAATTACAATGGATTATGAATCTTTATTCACTACCAGAGCACAGTGCACAGAAGTCATGGAGAATGCCAAGCAGCCATGAAACTTTTGATTTGAAAATGGTGTAGCACCAAGTAAGATCTTCTGATCATTAGACTGATACCACATAAGTATCTAGAGCAAAAAATTAGTATTCTTAAAACTTAATGGGAGAGTTGGATTCCTTATTTTTGCCCCTTTTTCTTGGTTGGATTTCAGACTCCATTTCCTGCTGCTTGGTACTGACTTCAGTTCTCTCTGATCCTGGTTCCTTTGGCTGTCTCTTGATTTTAGCTTCCCAACTTCAAGCCTGACACTGGCTTTCTGGGCTCAGCCTTCTCTTAAATGTGACTCCAATATCCTGTAACCCTGATCACAACTGTGTCACTTACATTCTACTCAAAACTTAATAGCATGGCGCACCACAGATATGTTTAATCCACATCTTATTCTGTTGGAAGAACAGGAGACTAGACAAAACGGAGCAGCTATTCTTTTTTTCCTTTGGTGCACTTTCTGTTCTTTGAATATTTAAATCACCCAGTTGCAGGACATATATATAGTATTTTATTTACAAAGAAGAGCCCTATTTCTAAATGTAAACCCTTAATCAATCTGGCATCTTAGGAGTGTAGAGATCTGCCTTATTTCTGGCTGTAAGATATGTGGAAACTATGGAATCCAAGTTGCTGATGGAATTTGGAGAGACGCTGAAGGGAGTTCTGTATATAGGAGTTCAAGTAATCTTCAATTTTCTTCACACTTTTGAAACAGATAAGAAAAATCATCAATGAAACACATCTCTGTTAAAGGCTTACAGAACACAAACATTTTGTGAGAAAAACAGCAAAAAAAAAATTGATTCCTCCTCTAATAATGTCAACCCTCCCATTTTTTTATTGAAACTTGTAAAGGATTTACTACCCACAAAAAAACCCACAAGGATTTTTCCAATTAACTCTCCACAATATGCTTTAATTAGATAAAATAATGTAAGATATTGATGTTGGCATAATCTATATAAGCTTTACAAAGTCTCTATATTTCTCCTTCACTCTTTCCAAATTTACATATCTTCTTATGGTGCAATAAATATTTTAAATGGAGCAGAAAGGCATAAACGTAATTAAAAAGTACTGTTGCACCATCTCCTTATAAATATTTAATAAGTTTTTACATTAAATAATATGAGTCTGAACATAGTGAATTTGACGGGTATTAGAAGCATCTGTTGAATACTTGATAAAGAACAAATTCAATTTCATTGAATGATAATTTTCAAAGCACAATGCAAATCTTTGGGTTATAGGGAATATTTCAGTATACTGCATTGTTTTTTATACCTCAAGGACATAAGGGTGACTGTTTTAATTCATTCTGTAAATTATTTCAAAATTCATGTTGGAGAAAGTTGTTACTTTACATTTTATAGGCAAAAATTTTACATCAATAAGAAATTATTAGTGTATAATTTAGGATATGTATGTTTGCAAACAAAACCCACAAATGACTATGTGTTAGATATCTCATTGGGTAATTCAGTCAGACACACTCCAGTTGTATTATAATGAGAAAGACAGCAAAATTTACATTGTACTGAACAAAACTCTTGACTGTTGCAAAATCTACAACCAGAAGCGATGGAAAAACCTATTAAGATTTATTTTCAAATATTGTGAAATCCTGGATTCCACAAATCAATGTCAGCACAGCTACAGACCAAATTTGTGCAAACATAGGGCATGAGCACCTTAAATATGAGGAGAATCAAATAAATAGTCTGATGTAAATCTAATTATCCAACTGTATAAACAAATACATGGTTGAAACCACAACTAAATAGACACATAGGAATATGTTATGGGCATGGGATTCTTAAGTTTAACTGTAGGTTATCATGTCATGTGTTCTGTCCCTAGGAAAAAGATATAATATATAAATTAAATTTTTATGGAGATATAACAGTCATTAATTTTTGGCTGCAATAATAGACTTGCAATCCAAATTTTATGCAAAAGATGAGGATGCTTTGTAGATGCATTGCATCATGGTCTTTGTGGCAACTTATTCAAAAATCTTTTGAACTTATTCAAAAATCACTTGATCAAAGAGGCTCATTAAAAGTTCAGCATGTGATGAGACAAGCAGTTATCTGTCTATCTGACAAGACGTTGTGAAAAGTAACTTTGACATGGGAAAGGATGAAATGGATGGGGCTAGAGAGTTGTAAAAGTCTCTAGATGGGATGTGATTGACAGCATCATAACCTGAGTATCTGATGTACAAATTTTTCTAGACCACCCTGATAATTAGAGCAAGATGCACTTGGTTTATAGAAGAAGTCTGATGTGCTTTACAAACAAACTTTTTAGTGCTCTTTCAATGGCAGAGGGTCTAATAACCTCTAATAATAAGTTCTGTGAGTCATGACAATTCTTCGTGGAGAGTATAAAAGTTGGCTACGACAAGCTTACTACTTGAGGAAGACATCATCAAATGCTATATACGAAATTTGAAGGTGGGATTGTGTAACTTTTCCCATAGTATAAGAGGAAAACATTTGATAATATCTCTGAGTTGGTTTAGAGTTCTTTATGAAAAACTGCTGTAAAAGGTTGACATGCAGAAGCAAAATATTTATCTTAGGTTTTCTTTTCTTAATTTTAGTTTTTTATTCTTTTCTTTTTTAGCATACTAACATATTTCAGAGAACCTTTGTTTTGCTTCGTGGATTCACTTCAATTTGTAGTCGTATCTTTTCGATTTGTAATTTTATTAAGGGCTCATAATTTACACTTTTATAAATATTTTGGAGCTGTAATAACTTCCTCAAAATGCTACCAAATCCTCTGAATGAAAGCAAATTAATCTTTTAAACCTCTTATTAAAACTTCCTTATCTTTCAAAACTAAAACCATTTCATGAGCTTCTCAATAAATTCCAGTCCACTCATATAATCTACTTGTATTCTTCATTGATTTTTATTCTCTTAACAAAGCAAATATATTTAATTCATATTTATTCATTTCAACTTACAGGAATTTTAACCAACCCGTTTTCTCAGAATGTCTTCCTGCTTAATATACTGTAGCAACAAGGATCTTTGAATGGTTCATGTATTTGTGTGGATGTTTCTGTGCAAAGTTTCAATGACACACAGCCACTCATTTTATACTTAATATGAAGGCCATAGCAAATTTTACCAAGCATGATAAAATACATTAAATGACAGGAATGACAAGATTTAGTGTTTTGTGATCCAAAATGTGAGATCAGACGTCAGACACACCACCAGAGGTCTGATAGCTAAATAAAGGAGAGAAGGATGGAAATAATTTCATTCTAGGTAATAGAGCTGAGCTGAAAAGATACCTTACTGCATTTCTTCATCAGTTCTGCCACCCCATAGCTGCCATCAGACCTTTCAAACTGTTCAGTTGCAGCACTATTTGAAAGAAAATCTGCTAAACCCAGTCCAGGTGCAGAACACTTCTCTCTTGCAAAAAGAAGGATTGAAAGAAAGGGGAAACACAGAACAGAAGCACAACTCTTGCTTTTATCATTAATAAAATGATCAAAATCACTCTTAAGAAGGATATATCTTAAAGTTTATTACTCAACTAGCTGTTTGGTCTTTTTTCACCCCAGTGTCATAATCTGTCTGTCAATTTTTTCTCCCATTTCTACTTTTGCAGCTTCTCTATATTCAGCATTGTTGGCATCCTTTTTTCATTTCAGAACTATTTGTGAATAGGCAGGGTTTTTATTTAAAAACATAAACAGGCCCTTGTTCTACAAATGATCTGTAGCTTAAAACTTTATGTGCTAAATTTCATTCCTGAGGGAGGTCACTTGATTCTGCTGCTTGACACCCTTCAGCTGATAAATCTCTCATTAAATTAGACACCTCCACAGTTGTGAGAATTGCCTTTTATGAGTCTCTGCTGTGTTTTTAAATATAAGTGCAAGGAGCAACTATCTGTTTAAAATGGTTCTGTAAAACATGACTCTGGAACCAGGATAATGATTTCAGGGGAAACTGCTTTATCTGAAGGAGATTTAGTTTACTAACTACTTGCTATATAACAATATCTTGTTAGACATTTGATAAATATTTTATTGAGTGTTCAGTTCCTAGAGCACATGAAGTACAATTAAAGACAACAGCACAAATTAATGTATTTTCCCTAATAATATGTAATATTGAATACTGGATTTTTTTGGTCATGCTAATATCATCAAAATAAAACATAAGGTGAAATAAAGTGAAACAATACTACCATCTCTTAGCTCTTATGTTGGTAGAGCAACAAAAGTGTTCTGTCTTTCACATCTCAGACAGTCAAATATTCCACTATCAAATTATACCAAATTTGGAAGCAAATTTTACATGTAGGCCAAAAGAATTCCCAAAAATTCATGTATGGAAAAAAAATAAAGACAGTAAATCACTAATTCCCTGTTTGATATCAAGCCAAGGAAGAACTTGCATTTAATTAAGGGAAATTAACATTATCTTACTAAGTACAAAAGAATAAATATCAATCCATCATTATTTGTATGTGTATGTTCTTACAAAATCTTCATTACAGACAGCTAGGGCCTATGTCATTCAGACACATCTGTAAAATATTATCAAGTCTGATGATAAATATTCAGCATTCCATGCCACCTGAGAATTCTGTAAAGGATTGTCTGCCACCTACTATATCCATTAACATTTTCAATAGCCTATTGCAATCCTTCACAGGGACAGCATTTCCATCTGGAAAGATACCCCACCTTGTTACAGAACAATGTATCTCATTTGAACTAGTCCATTAAAAAATTCAACAAGAATATCTGCAGCATCAAGAAAATACAGAAAATCTGTGGAGAGTGAGGATTCAATGAGATCATAATAAAACTGGAAATTTAAGCAATCATGGCCAGTGATGTCCTTCTGACTCTTTACTCTTCTATACCAGGTGAGCAAAGGTAAAGAGTAGTCTCTAGTACAGTCTCTTATTCACTAACTGACTACCAATGTTGCAATTTAGTTGTATTCTTTACAATTCTAAATATTAAACAGGATTATCTAAAACATTTAGTATTTTTACTTCAAATTTTAGGTATGCAAATAAAATTACATGCTTGAATATCATATTTGAGGCACTCAATACCTTCCAAAAGTTCTCGATATTTAATTTGTGTTGGAAATTATGGTCTCAATCCTCTGAGGGATTTGAACGTTGCACAGTGCTGTCAGCTTACCATGATTAATATGGGAATTGTGGAATTTTGTCAAGGTTGTCCTGGATCCTAAGTTGTTCAAAATGAATGAGAAAAGCAAGAGAGCAATTAACCTTGCAGCTTAGAATTGTTGGGGGGAAAAAAATATTCTAACAGACAGTAGCAGTCTGACATGAGACAGAATTACATCACTACATTCTTTTCAATTATATGACCACTGAGTTACACTAAGTAACACTTACATAGACATAAAATTCATGCTTCTCTTGTGTAATTTCAAGAAAATATTCTTTCACAAAACCTCTGTAAATGTTATGTATTAGAGGCAAAGTAGATTGTCTGGACCATTGATGCAGAATAGCCCAAGTTTTCTCAATGTTGTGAATGTAAAGAGCTGTTTAGAAATCTTTAAATACTATTTCAGGTTAAGCAAAATATTAAAAATAAGTATACTACCTAAAAATATACATTTCTGCCTTTCAAAAGATAAATTTACATGTGCTCTGACTCAAAAATATTTAAAGGTGAAATCTATATCAAACATTTAGTAAAGCCATTCCTAAGGCTAATCTACTTGTGAGAAGTCAAAAAAACCACAAAGATTATTATTTGACTGAAAAATTAAATAAAGTTGAAAACTCCTTTTTTGCTTCCTATTCAATCTGTTCTTCCTCTAGTCCCCATGGATTTTTTTTTTCTCATGTAAAATAGGATTACAATTTTGAAATAAAAAGATGGATCAACTCTATACAAGATACAAGAAGAATTTTTAAACCAGCAGACAAGCCACAATTCATATAGACAAATATGAGTTGTGTTTGGATAGGGTTGAAATTTTTCTATGGAATAGAAAAGACTTGGCAGTGAGAGTTTTAATTTGTTTTTCTAGTAGGTGCACAATGATTGCCACAAGCTACAGGGACTCTCCACTCTGAAATAATATACACTTGGAGGTGGAATTAAGGATACATTTACAGTCTTACTGAGTGTATTTCCTCATTTTACATCCTTCATTGCACAAATTAAATCCTAGGAATGTTGACTTGCATGCACTAGATATCTGATAACATAAAACAGATAAATCCCAAAAAATATTCAGTAGAAAAACAAATTTCAATCACTTAAAAGTTTATTGGTCATTCTGCTTTTCTAAAATTTTAGAGTCAGTGCCTCACTTGCTTTTGTTTTGTATCCAATAGCAAATATTTCTGTTTAAAACATTTTGAAATATTTCCCAGTTTCTTGTCATGCTTGTCTTGGCCTCTTCCAAAAATTATAATGTCATCATAAATATTCAAAGACTCTATACACCATTGCATGACTTGTTAATGAAACCTTGTTTTTTCTCAGGTGCTGATAAAACTTGAAACATCAATCTTCTGTAACACTATGGTTTTGCATGATTTACAAATAGCATGCTCATTTTATATTTAGACTCAAGCCCAACTAAAGAGTTCACAAAGAATGTGAAGCCTCTACAGAGTTCTCACGTGGATGTTGCAGACAATGAAAAACTGAAGGCCCTGTAATAAAAAACTTGACACATGGTTGTACAAGATAGGGAAATTACTGCCATGATACCACTCCTTTTCAGCAAACTGTGGAAGTCTGTACACAATCTACCAAATTTTTTCCACGTTTTTGTTAGAGAAATTTAGTCCGTAATTTTCAGAATAATGCCTTTGTGTAGTCAAGAATGCAGCCAAGTCCCTGTTAGCAATGCTCTTCTATATGTTCTGGTTTTAAACTGCTCAGGGACAAGAAGTTCCTCCAGTAAAGCATCTTTTATACAAGTGAAAACAAATAGTTCTGCTTTGCCAAGCCATTCAGTAGGCAGATTAAGAAATTACAGTACTTCATGCATGTGAATTATATATATATGTGTGTATACACACGTATATACATATCTGGTCATCTAAGTGATGTGATGAATCAATGAATATGAATAAGACAGGAGAGGATTTGCTTTAGGATTCAGCACTCATCATCTTCCAGCAAATAGCTCTGACAACAGCAGCCTGTGTTCCAGCATAGGTATGTGGTTTCTTTCACAGAGACTGTCTTGGTCCTGCTTCTTGTAGCCATGTGCAACCTACTAAAATACCTCAAGCTAAGAGATTCACTAGTAAGCATATCCAAAAATGCAAGTACGCAGGTTATAGCATGTGGCTGCACAGGGCCTCTCTTGAGAAATTCTTCTTTCTCATGCAAACTAAGAAAACAAAAAGATAATGGTTGAACACCTGCTGTTTTTCCTGATCTGTTTTGATTCAAGGCAGAGTGTGTTTGGAATTGGGTGTTGTAGGACTTCAGTCAATCACCCCGGGGGGTGGGTGACCACTGTCCAATCACCTAGTGGGTTCTTACCATATATAAAGGGAAATTACAACAATAAACTCCTTCTGCTGCTTCTCACTGGACAGGATTGTGTGCTCTCTTCCAGGTAAAACAACGACAATAGCACCTTTACAATGTGCCATATTGTAATGATCAATTTATTTTCTTGTGCGGAGAGGGCCTGCAAGCTCTGAAAACTTTCTTAGGAAAGGAGAATTTAACACAGACTCCATATGTATCTTTCAGAAGTTCTAAGTAGTAGCTTTTCTGTCCTCACGGAGGAAAGTGAACAGTAGTCTTCAGTTTGGAAATCTGATCAGTTTATTACCTGAACAGTAGAAAATTATTTTTTTTTCTCACTGCTGAATTCACTTGTTAAAATGTGTATATGCACATACAGGTACATTGTGAACAGTATTTTACATACAAATATATAGCTGCAGTAATAATTCACTGCTTTGACTTGTTGACTTGGCCTTCACCACTTTTTAAGTAACTACAGGACAACCAAATATATAATATTTAAGCTTGCATCCAATGCTAGATAAGAATTGAGGATAAATCAAAAATATGTGGGGGTTTGACAATGTGGAAAAATTTTAAGGAGCATACCAAACACATCTGTAACTAAATGAGTATACCAAACATATCTATAACTGAATATTATGAGATTATAATTTTGTTGTATGGGAGCAATTAGAAAACTACTTTCAAAAGGTTTCTGTTTTTTTTGTGGATAGACATCTGCAGCTCCTACACCTGTAATACAGCAGAGTTTAATTTTCTTTAACACTATTCATCCAAACTGCATCTCAAAGCATTTTATGGGGGTGCAGTAGCAGACAGAATGAGAAATTAAAATGAAGTTTTACAATAAAGTGACTACAAAGTGTTTCTGTGGGGTTTTGTGTTTATTGCATCTCACTGATCCCATAACAAGTTAGCTTGGCTTAGCTTAGTTTGTGGATAACATATTGATTTATTTATCAACTACTATGCTTCAGTCTCCATCTAGCCCTGCAAATCAAATCAAGTTATTTCCTCATATGCATTCTCAAGACTAATAAAAGTCTTTACAAAGGAAAAAAAATCATGTTCACAATGTAGGCCCACTACTGAACAGCTGGTCTTTAACAGAGATGGGAAGCAGTGTCTGCATTGTTTCACTGGTCTTGTTTTACTCCATGTGTATTTCTGTCTTGATTTGGCCTTTGAAATATCCAAAGAGATGACGTTTCACTTGCTGCACGTTCTTCTAATTAGTTAGAAATGTATTTTCTGCAGACAATTGTTGTTACATCACTGCCTTTTTAACATTACTAAGATTTTTTAAACAGGAAATACAAGAGCCCGGCATTGCAGGTTAGCAGAAACTGTTTTCACCGAGAAACAGCAAATTAATTATTTTACAAAATCTTTAAGTCCAACAGGCACTATGTAACTAATAAAAAAGCAACACTTTGTTTCAAAACTCTTACAAATCAATTTATAAGGTAGGCAATGAAGGATAGAGGTGATATAAGGAATAGCTATAAAAGACCCTGCTCTAAAAGGTAAAATAATCACAGAATAGGCACCATCCTACTAGCAGAAAGCATGACAGGTGTGATTGCTCTACAGCTGAGACACCTGAAGACACAAATAAGTCAGATGTAGATTTTGGCATGACATGGACAACCTGAAAGAACCATAGGTATGCTAATGAAAGAAACACAAAGAACGTCCCAAAGATGCTGTCATCAACAACAGATTCAGATACCACTGAAAGTTTTCTGATCAGTGACAGAACAGGGGGATGCATGACTGTTTTGAAAGCAAGACCAGGGTGTCTGTATTGGGTCAACTCTACAAAGTCCAGCACATTCCCAACTCTACCTGTTTGCTTTATGCCTAACACAATGTGAAGTACTCGACTGATATTTTTATGCCCTTCACAAGTTAGAAATACAATCTCAGGAAACTGGAATTTCCTTCCAAGGGTATTAAATAATAAATTGAGTCTGGATCTTTGATTTTTCTCTAACAGAAAAATGACCTAAAGTCAGTCAAGCCAAAGGGTATACCTTGAAATAGTTTTCAGGTTTGTTGTTGTTGTTTGTTTGGGGTATGTTTGGTTTTTTTTCTTTTCTTCTTGTATTATCCATACTGTGTATATCAACAATAATTAAGGTACTTATTTTTATTTCATTAGTTATAATTATATTATCATTAACTGCTATAATAATAAATTTTAAAAACATTGCTGCCACTTAAAATTTTCCATCCTCTAATTAGTCAGCAGAAATACCATAGAATTCACTCCCATTCAACAAGTCTGCATTAAACATCTCAGAGTCTTGACAGCCCCTCAGTCCTCATCTAGAACATTCGTCACAGACTATGCATCTTATTGTGCAGATGGTGTTCAGAAAACTGTTAGAAGTTCTTCATTCTTCCCTCTGTGAGAAAGTACAAGCTGAGGAGAAATTTTATTAAAGTCCAAAGACTTTCATTGTTATGAAAACTCTCTGAACAGAATCAGGTCTAAATGCAGAAGTGTGCAAGATTCACCTGAATCAATGCTGGAAAGAAAACACGTCTGTTTGCGAGGTAATATTTAAATATTCAAAAAATATTTTGCCCTGCCAAAAATCTAATCAGATACGAAACAGGTACTATGTGAACATATTTTAGGAAGGAGCAACACTGGAGTAAATAACATTTTATAGCAATTCACGTTATCAGCGTATGACACTGTAATGCAAGGCTAGAGTACAATTTAGTGTCTTGTATTCAATGTCATTCTTATAAAATTATAAAATTAATTTCAGTGTTCCACATGAGAATGTAAGAATTGTCATAGAAGAACAGACCAACACACTACCAAACAAATCCAATAGAGGGCAAAATTATGCATGAACATATTGGTGAAATTTAACTCAAGATACAGTTCTGATACCTGATGGGTTTTTTCTTATTTCTCTCTCTTTTTTTTCTTTGTTTCCTCAAACTATTTGCAGTCTCCTATGTGGTTCAGTAGAACAGGGTCTTTTCATTGAACGCAAGTAGGAAGAATCACCTAATACCAAATATAATGGTTTTATTTTCTAAATTATACCTATTTGCTGTAATTACACTTTTAAGTATTAAAGTGTTTCTCATGTTGCTACAAAGATTTTGGGGGTTTGAGATAATTTTGATCTATTTGTGAGTTTGATATTTGCTTTTCTTTTTTTTTATATTTCATTTGTGAGTAATACATGATTATCATAGAGGTATAAGCATTCTGTTTGCTTTATACTATGCATCATTAACACACAAATAGTTCTAATTAAAGATCACTGAATGTAAAACATGAAGAAAACTTTCTCTCTTATGGATTGCGCTATAGACGAATTTTTTTTATGTGTTCGAGAGCATTTGGGTATGATGAATAACAATGTCATCCTGACTTTCTGAAGCAGTCACATAGCTTGTTGCTTTGCCAGTTACCTCAGAAAGCGACTTGTGTTACATGATTGAAAGCCTGGAAGTCACACAGAGCTTTCCTAAATAAGGTCCGCCACGGAACATTTCAAAGAAACGTTATTCTTTCATTATTATTCTTTTTTATTATTGTCTCACTCTTGCTTTTGTAACTACTCTGTTTAGGAAGAAGAATGTATCATCATGGCTCATCATCATGTTCGATTTTATAAGGAAATAAATACAGCAAATTGTTAGGAGAAATTTCAAACCAAAGTCATTTCACTAAAGATATTCATTCAGTATATGGAAGAAATCCAAAAAGCTGATATGACGCTTAGCTGAAAAGGTGTAATTGTGGCTTTCAGCTGGGTTCTCAGCATTATTTCTGATTATTTTACTCTCCTAGAGTAAAGAGCTCTGTGAAATAAAAATAGAACACAAGACCTTCCTCCACTGGATTTGGTCACAAGTCCTTGTTTTCTCTTTCTGTAAATTCAAAGATCTTATTAAATTTATTGTATTGTTGCTCAGCTTCAGAAAACTTTAGATATGGAAGATATTACAATTTTCTTGACATCTGATATCCTTGGGGAAGATCTGATTTCACATGTCTCCAGATGACAAGGGATGAGGATAATGAATTAGTTCTTGAAGAAGCAAACCATCTGTACCAAGTGGGCAGTGTGATTCCCAGTGAACTATCTAAATGCAATGGTGTTGGCCTTTGTTTTATAGGGTAAGGCAGAGGGAAGAATGCTGCTACCAGGTAGCCTCCAGAGATCTATTTCAAAATCAATACAACTTCAATTATGACATGACTCCATAGCTAAGTAGTCTCAAAATAAGTGTGCAAGCCCTTTGCAAGTTATGGACCCAGGTCTATCAGAACTAGAGTTAAAAGATCTTCATCTTAAGATAAGTGAGAAATAAAAACTCTATGTATAGAAATGTGTATTACTATGTGTAAAACTCTATGTAGAGACTATGTGTATTGTCGGTTGGTTGGTTGGAGTCACCTGTATCAGAAATAGCACTGAAATGGATGATTTTTGAGTAAGATTAGGGATTATTAATTCCTATGTTTTTCCTGCTAATCACATGCTGGAATGTGTGAATACTGATGACTGTTTTACCTGACAGTAGGCACAGAGAGTGGTCACGTTAGACCTCATGGAACAGAAGAAAGCCTTTGCAGCATTTCCTGAGCACTAGATCAGATTCCTATAATGAACCAGATTCCTGTAATGAATCAGTTATCTGGAGAAATAAGCGAGGTTTCTTGCTAAGGATTTTAGCTGATTTTCTAACTTAAATGGAAATACAACCAAAATTGGAACTGGATGATCACTTTTCATTTTGTTACGTTTCCGCCCAGATTCTTATTGATACTCATGATCAGAATGAGTATCATGCTGAACTAGGTTTAACATTTTGCAGAACTGTGCTTATGATTTATGTTTGGTACATTTAACAGCTAAGTATGACAGATTGAGAGTTCAAAATTTAAAATACATCTTTATGTAGATGTTTTGCAATAGTATTTATTGGTGATGAGACTGCTACATGTTACTCTTTTTGGCATGGTTTTTACCACTGGGGTTTTTCCTTATACTGTGCAAAACCATGGAACACCATCAGCTCTGTTCTTATGTATCTAATTATAGAAAAACTCTACACTGAAACTGAAATCAAGCCCAAATATCATGAGAAAACCAGAATATATTTTCACTAACCTAATATGTACTCAATGATATTTCTCTCCTAGATCATTCTTCAAATCTATTTTCCATGTTTGTAGTTCCATTTCATAGGAGGAGATGTTATTAAATGATTAAATGAGAAGAGAGCTGACCATTACTGGAATGCACTGCAGTTTGTAATTTTAAAGTCTTCCTCAGAGGAACATATATTTTATTTGACATTCATTCCTTCCATCTCCTTAGATTATCATGTACAGTCTAATAAAAAAAAACCTTCTAATATTCTAAGCCACTTTCAATGTGTGATGTACAAAACAGTATTTTCTATCATGGAACCATAATGCAGCTGTGTACTCCTGCTCTCCTACTCTTATCTGTAATGTAAACCAGGTCTCTTGCTGAGTTATGTTCAACAGTTTCATTTCTATCCTTACTGGAAGAGAGGTACAAATGAAAATGTTGTCCAGAGATATCAGATAGATGCACTACAGGGCCTATAGATCAGGACTGAAATACAGAAGAACTTATAATGACCTTCAATCTCGTGTTCTAGCAATTGCTACCTCACTGACAATTTCTAATATGTGAGGGGTGGCATAGCTTTTGTCATCTGACCAACCAAAACTTCCAACAAGAGAAAAGGAGGCTTGGGGGTGACTTTATCCTTCTCTATAACTACCTGAAATGAGGTTGTAGCCAGGTGGGGGTCGGTGTCTTCTCCCAAATAACATGTGATAGGACAAGAGAAAATATCCTCAGGTTGAACCAGATGAAGTTTGAATTGGATATTAGGAAAAAATTGTTCACTGAAAGGGTTGTCAAGCATTGGTTGGAGTGGATGATCTCAAAGGTCTTTTTCAACCTAAGTGATAACACCGCGTGGTCTGCCGCTGACTGGGGTATGGCCTGAGGCTGCACAGTGTCCTGCTCACACATCCCCTGGCAGTGTGGGGTGGGCGCTGCCACGCTGCCGCTCTATCCCCAGCTCAGGGTTCCAGCTGTGGCTATATGGGGTTCTGCCAGCTCCTCTGCTGAGTGAGCCTGCCCCTAGCCCGGTGTTCTTCAGCGGTTTGACGAGGGCAAAGACCAGAGAGGGGTCTCTGTATACATATTCAGCTCTTTTATTGCTGGAGGGAGCAGCGGGAGAAAGCGGCAGGAGAGGGTCCAGGGATTGGCGCGAGGGTCCAGCAGAACTGAGGGATTCCAGGAACAAAGGCAAAGGTTCAGGGAAAGGTAGGACTTATAAAGGGAAAAGGAGCAGGGGAAACAGCCAATGGGGGTACAGAAATTACAATATAACCAATGAAGAACCGAAGAGACATGAATTTTCTAGAACAATCCCATATACAGAATGTCATGAAGTAATGTGCAAACTAACCAAGAGTAGCAAATATGCAAAATGAAACTGAAAGGAACTCTGGGATGGAAAAGAGAGTCACCCTGACCAGAGGGGGAGTTTCAAGCCCTGGGGTGTTTTACTCCACCATCTCCAAGGCTTGGTGGCTGTGGCTTTTGCCACACACACCGCTACAAAATGGTTCTATAATTTTTATCCCCTGACCATCATTGCCTTGTCACACATGAGAAGTTTCTCCTATTTAATAATTTGCAAGGTACCTGTTTAGCTTATAGGTAACAGAGATTTCGTAGTAAGTTTTGATGCACTGGTTTATTTTACAGATTTGAAATCTCTGAAATTCACAATGAAAAACGTTGAGATCCGATTCTGTCTTACTCCTATTGAAAGAGAAATGTCTAAGTAACAACAAGGTACTTTATTACACTGTGATTCAATTTACAAGAGGAGTGAGTCTTTCTTTTTTTCTTGCACGCATAAAATCAGTTCAAAAATATAACAAAATGCAACTAAGATTTAGATCTCTGATTCAGTATTGATAATAAGTGGGGAGAGGGGGAGAAAATGCCACTGAGGAAACAGGATATGAACAGAAATTAACAAGATACAGCAAGAAATAGGGAAAGCAGCTCTGCTGAGAAGGAGCTGGGGGTCCTCATGGACAACGACCTGTTCATGAATCAGCAGTGTATCCTTGAGGCTAGGGGGTCCAATGGACACCTGGGATGCGTTAGAAAGAGCATTGCCAGTAGGTTGATGTAGGTGGTGCTGCCCCTCTGCCCAGCCCTGGTGAGGCCACATTTGAAGGACTGTGTGCAGTTCTGGGCTTCTCAGTACAAGGAGACATGGAGCTCCTGGAGCAGGTCCAGAGGAGAGCTACTGAGCTGATCAGGGGTCTGGAGAATCTCTCTTATGACGAAAGGCTGAGGGAACTGAGCCTGTTCAGTTTCAAGAAGAGACGATTGAGAGGGGACCTCATTAGTGTGGATAAAATGTGTATGAAAGGATGGTTATCAAGAGGATGAAGCCAGGCTCTTCTTGACTGTGCCAAGCAAACTGGCAAGAGGGAATGGGCATAAACTGACACACAGGAAGTTCCACCTGAATATGAGGAAAAACTGCTTTGCTGTGTAGCTGACTGAGCACTGGAACAGGTTGACCAGAGAGGATGTGGGGTCTCCCTCACTGGAGATATTCAAGAACCTTCTGGATGCAATTCTGTGCAATGTGCTCTAGGATGCCCCTACTTGAGCAGGGAGGTTGGACAACGTGACCCACTGTGGTCCCTTCCATCCTGACCAATTATGTAAAAGTTTTCCCTGTTAGGTAGAAAAAAAATCACAGAATGCAATACATAATGTGGCACAAGTCATATATACACAAAAACCTTTTCATTCAGCAAAGAACTTCAGTCACAGACTGGAAGCAAATTGGAAAACATGCTAAGTGCAATAGTAAAATAATTCTGTTTTCTCATGTAAAACTGAGGCTCTGGGGATAGTTTCATCTTTCACAAATTCTTTCAGCTTTCCCTTTAGGAGCAAAATGATGAGAGTGTTAAGGCATTTGTTTCTCTCTTTATCAGTCCAGTTGACTTTACTAAAGAAAGATAGCATTATTTTTTTAAGATTTCTGAAATATTTAAAGTTCTGTGACGTGTCCTAGAGGAACAACCTAAACAGCTAATCATATAAGGTGTTTGAATTTTCTTTTATTCAACCAGTTGAGTAAGATATTATTGAATACTATCCTGAATTTGAGCAAAGAATTAAACTATAGCTAACAACAATCATGATCCTGTTATCATTGCTGATGTATGCTCACACTAAGTCCACCTACACCACTAAGATGTACAGCTGATTCTGCACCTCTTCACCAGTAGTTTGAAACTGGAAAAATATATCTATATAACAGATGCTTAGGATGCAATTCTTGAAAAAAACAATCAAAAGAAAAATAAATCACTTCAAAAAAAGACTTCAACTTCCAATTAGGAAATGCCCTGTCTGGGACATCCTGAGCTAGTGAATACTTCTGAAAGCAGATTGAAATGACTAGAATCCTTTCAAGACAAAGAGAACATAGTTGGAAACCTGTTCCAAAGACCCTGAGAGATGTGCCAGCAGAGACTTTGTTCCTAATCAAATAGAAATTTCATTGCACAAGAAATAAAATAGTATTCAATCCTTTGTTGTGCAGATTTAAGGGATGGCAGAAAGTTAACATCTTCTCTTGGTGAGAGCATAATTTATATAAACTCTGAAATAAGGCTTGGGAAAACAGAAACAACAGAACCAGGAAAAAAGCCCAATGCAACCCCAAATAGAAAACAAAACAAACAAAGGAACCCCCCAAAAAACAAACAAATAAACCAAAGCAAAAAAAAAAAATCCAACTCTTCAAACAAAGCAAGATGTGAAATAGGTATACAACGTGTTTTGAAATCTTCAAATTATAGACCTTGAGCATATACCTATGACCTCCTTCTCATGATATAAATTCTGAGAAAATAGGTTCCTCAAGCTCAGAAGGTCCTTGCTTCTTAATGGAGAAAGAAAAGACATTTAGCAAGAATTAAGGATATAAGAAGCAGTTCTAAATTTGAAGGTGAGTGGCCTTAAATCTGTCAGGACTCCTAAGACAAAAAGCCTAATGATTCAGTATCAGTTTTGGTTTTATGTAGTTGATGCTATCATTGCAGATGTAGATCCTCTTTTGCAGTACTGTATCAAAACTGTGTAGGAGAGAGAGAAGAAATATGGCAGTTCACTAAAGAGCATCGAAAGAGTATAAGATTAATTTCTGTACCCCTTAGAAACATGGTTTGCCACTGGTGGGGGGACCCTAGCTGGACATGAGGTACCCCCCAAAGATGTTCTATCACTCCCTTCCTCAGCTGAACTGGTGAGGGCAAATATAATCAAAGGCTTCTGGGTTGAGATAAGGACAGGGAGGGATCACTCAGCAGTTGCCATCATTGGCAAAAAAGACTTGACTTGGGAAATGAGTTGAATTTATTACCAATCAAATCAGACTAGGTAAATAAGAGATAACAACTAAAACTTAAAACATATTTTCTCTCCCCTCCCTTCTTCCCAGGCTCAACTTCACTCCCAATTTCTCTACCTCCCACCCCAATAATGTGGGGGGATATTCTCTCTGTTCCTCCTTCCTTCTCCGAGGAAGGACTTCTCAAACCCTTCCCCTGCTCCAGCACGGGATCCCTCTCACAGGAAACAGCTCTCCATGAATTTCTTCAAACTGAGTCTTTCTCATGGGCTGCAGATTTTCATGAACTCTCACTCCTTCTCCACTGACCTTGGTCTCTACAGAGCTGTTTCTCTCACATATTCCCATTCCTCCCTACAGCTGCAGTTCTTGCACAGTAACTTTCCCCCCTCCTTGACTATGTTTTCGCAGAGGCACTACGACCGTCACTGATGAGTTTGAGTTTGTTCAGTGACAGGTCTGTCTTGGACCCAGCTGGCATTGTCTCTGTCTGGCATTGACTTACAGAAGCCACCTCTGGGTGCCCCTCACTACCTAAACCTTGTCACATAACATAATGACTTAACATGGAAGCATCTTTGAAGTAGCTGGATTATGATGCAATCAGACACTTACTGGATTACTATTCTAGAACTTCGTAAATATATTTCTTAAAGACTTTCTTCTAATTTCCAGCCTTATTCAATTCATGGACATTTGGCATATACAGTATAATCCATAGGAAACAATTTTTAAGTGTTCTGCCATAATCAAGAAAAACGCTTATTTGCTTCAAGAATGGGAAAAAAATTGCTTAAAACCAGCTGAGGTTCATAAATCTGTTTCTTCTGATTTCTTAGCAAAATTAATACAATTCTGCCTTGTGCAGTCAGTGCACTGATACAGAAAATGCACTGAGTAGTTAAAAGAGATTAATCTATTTAGCACCTCAGTAAGTAGCATAGACTTTAAAGTTATTTAATGTAAATAGCCTTCAAAATAAAAGGTTTGAAATTTACATGTATTTAATATATATTTGAACATTTTTTAATTGACTGGAATTTAGTAAGCTACTCTTCTTATTCTATTTCTATGTACATATTGGTATTACTGACACAAGTACTTAAATCTATGTTCCAGTAAAAATTCTGCATTACACTCTGTAGAAAGTACTGTCTTTTAATTTCATGTAAAGACATTGTAATTTGGATGAGATTAGAATATTTTCTTCTCCCTACATTTAATTATTTTTTCTTCATATTTCTTTTTCTCCATACTGTTTTGCTATTTTACAGCTATAGCTTTGACTAACCAATGTTTTCTTTCTTCTCTTTTTTTTCTTTTTGTTGTGTTTGTCTGCTGAACTGATAATTTTGTATTACTTTTGATAGCTCCTCAGAAGAACTATATTTTATGAATTATCCTTTCAGTAATCTCCTGGAGCCTTGATTAGTATTTAAAGAACTAACTAGGCATAGCAAAGGCACAATAAGCTTTAAACTCTGTAATTATCTTATTTTGCTTCTCGGTACATGCTATGTGGCTCACTTTGTCTTTAGGTATTGAAGTACACAAATCGCTGAAATTGAAAGTTAGGGATTTACTTTTGCTGGTGAGAATCTATGACATTGTAATGTCTCCAAAATTATTTTCAATGTCTGGAAAGTGTGTTTGAAATATGATGTCTCAATAGGTATGTAAAACTGCTGGATATCAGAGTATATTTATAGAGAAAGTAGCAGTATCACTCGGATAACTCTTAATTTTGGAACTGTTTGTATCATCTTCACTTGATAACAACAGCTGCAATCATATCTGGAAGCAACACATTTGCAGTTTGAGATGTAAAGCATAATCCTTGCACCTACCCCTGAGAGGAATCTCATGTGCCACAATTTTCACTCTTTGATTTCTTTATTTCCTGAAAGCACCTTAAAGTGTCCTCTTCAGGTTACTCTAAGTTTTACAATTCCTTCTGAAATTCTCTCTTTTTTGACTTCATTATGTCTTTCTAAGAAGGCATTGTAGAGACTTGCATTCAAACTGAATCTTTCATATTAAAATAAGAGTTTTCATTAGCCATCTACAGTGGCTGTTCTTGTTTTTCATGCTTCGTTGAGGGAGTTATCTGTGGTCAGTTAGGGTTGCAAACAACAAACATTGTAAAGCTGAGATACTTATGTCCTGGAAGTAGGATACTGCTTCTCTTGTTTTATGGTGCTTTACTTTGATGTTTTCCTTATTTTAAATATGTTTAAATACTATACTTTCTGAAGTACTAGTCATTAAATTCTCCAGTATAATGTGACCTTAGTCTTTTTTTTTTTTTAATGCTAACAGCAAAAGAAAATAGATGTGCATAATCATATATTGAGTGATCCTTACTGTTGCTGACTTAAATAAGAAAAAATTTAAGGAGACAAGAAAAGCAGAGAGGAAAACAAAAGGGAAGGAAAGGCACACAATTACTTTCTCACTAAAAAGTAACACGAATTTTTGTCCATGAATCAGCAACTGGGAAAAGCACAGATGAAGTGTGATTTATATATAGTATTTTCTGAAATACTGTATATCGAATTTCAGGAATATTTTAGCCAATAGTTTGTGCTGGAGGAGAGTTTGGCAAATCACTGGGACAACCTAAGGGCAACCAGTAGCAATCTGGGAAGGCAGTTTATCACCTACTGGTAGATGCTTTGATGGAATGTTCATCCATTACTTCACTATCCATGCTCAGTAGGCATGGAAATAACTGCAGCCTGGAGCAATGACCACTGAGAAGATCTGATACCCTCAGTCAACCCCTGCCAACATACAACAATTTCAGTGCACTTTCAGAGGGCATTTGATATAGTTCTGAGCTTCTGCTTAAAATAAATCTAAACTTATATATCTTTATAATTAGTTTAACACAAGTCTCTGTGATAACAAAATGCCACCAAAATATACATCCTGTCATTTGAACGTGGGAAACATCAGGGTTTCACACAGAAATCAGAACTCATTCTAGTAAAACTCAATGGGAAGCCAGTTCTAATCACAAAATTTAATTTTGGTCCTGATATTAAAAACAGGGGGAAAACTCACAATTCATTAATTCCTGCAGGAAACCAAATCTAGATTTAGGATTTGAAAGACAAAATAAGAAAAAGTGAAACAAAAAATATCTGAAGTAAAATATAAATTACACATTTTTACTACAAATATTGCTTTTAAAATGTAAGGTTACTTTCTATTTAATAACAACAAGCTTACTGTTCCAAATATTTTTACCCTTATAGACTGAAAAATCAGATACTATTGCACAAAGAACTATTACACAAAGAATTTTATTCAGTACTTTTAAATTACCTGCTGCTTTAATGGTTGAAATTGACACACATTTATGAAATATAGATACAGAAACTCAAATATTAATGGAATAGAAAGTATAAAATATACACCCCACATGTTGAAAGGTTGAGATAAAAATATGTTCACCTTGCTCAGTCTAGGGGGTCAGAACTTTTCTCTTGGTTTTTACCTATTTCCTTATGACTCTGCTTGTAGTGTGTGGTTCAAGTGAAACAAATCAGTGTTCCTTTCAGAGATTTTAGTATATCTGGGAGGTTTATCCTACCAAAATGAACTGACAAATATTATTTGACAGCTCTATAGATATATGCCTAAGACTTGGAGTGTGAGGTGGGTTTTTTAGCTGTGTATAAACAAAAATACAAACAAAATGCTATGGAGTTATCTCAAAGATGAACCCTGTAGGCTGTATATATAAGCAACAAAATCTTTTTCTTGTGTTTGACAAAGATCAGAAAGTTTTTGCTACATTCTATCCCAATCTTTATATAGACAAATATAAAATTCCAAGTACTTTTCATGTTATTAAAGACCTCTCACCAAAACCTTTTTCCCTGTTTGTAATGTGAAAAGGGGAGATTTCCTTGACCTTTAGTGTGAGGAAATTTTCTTGACCCTCAGTGTTTGATTTCTGTCAGTGCCCCAGGAAAGCTGAGATCTTTGTGCCCAACCAGTCTGTCAGTGTCCTGTTATAGGGACCCTTCACTGAGCAGTCCTGCTACATTGGAGGGTGCTTTGACTGACTTATTCAGGGACACACACCAACAGCAGAAGGTAGATCCCTCTGTGGGTCTTCCCACTTTATGGCCCCTCAATGTGTCTCACACTTTATTAGAGTATGTTACCTGATGCCCGTGAGGGGACTCACACCCACAGTTTATGGAATATTCTTTATTGATAGAATATTGTGGCACTTAAAGGTTTGGGGATGGCTGGTGGTAGTATGAGACTGCAAAAATGCATTCAAAGCAATACACAGACAAGCTCCAATCCCCAATAAAAGGATTCAGAATACACAGAGTGTGATTCTCACCCAATAGACATCCCTATGGGGAAGAAGACAGGTTCAGCCTATCCCCAACAGTTACAATGGTGTCTTTCCTAACTCAGCCCATTCTCTACTTACTTATATACTATTTTTTCATATTTAGGTGGTGCTTGAGTGACTCCAGTCATACATAGCTTTGTTACTGATTGGTATAAAATTCTCTTGTGTATCTCTAAAACTTATAGTCAACAAGATCTAGAGCACACTCTCGGTGAGAGGGGAGGTTGTATCTAGAAGGCAGGTAACTTTGTGGTGGAGATGTGTGTTAATATTGCACTTAGGTTACAATGAACCAAGTTAATGCAAGGAGAACAATTTCACCACAGCTGCCAGATCAGCAGCAAGACATCTTCTCCTCTCTCTCCTGGTTGACAGGTGCTATGTGGTTTATCAGCAGCAAAGTACCATCAATTTCACCTCCCTGCAAGGATTTCAACAGAGCCTGGCTGAGGTGTCTCCACTCCATTCCTCTCCACTCCCCTTTACTCCATTCCACCCTCCATTCCATCCCCCTTAGCAGGTGCTTACATTTGCGGATTGTGAGTGTGGGGAATCATTGTGGGTTAGGACTGAAGTATGCCAACAGCATTCCATGCAAGGAGTAGCATCTGCATTTTATATTATAATTTCCATATCATTATAATTTCTGTTGAAATGTGAATATAATTTGTCAGTTTCCTCTAATTTTTCCCCCAGAGGTCAAAATTAAAAGAAAATATTTAAACTTACAAAGATGGATTTAAAATTATGAAAGTAAAGGTAAAATTGAGATATTGAAAAAAGTCCTTGCACAGCTCAGAAGCGTTAAAACTCAAACCAACTCCTTAATGGACTGAAGAATTTTAAACTGTCTACATACAACTTCTGGGCATTTATTTTCATGGGACTGGGAATACATATGTATTCAATAAGGACCTACTACAATGTACCTAAATAATACCCCTAGCAGGAGGAATGCACCATTAGTTATCTGATAGAAAGAAGAATAGTAGAGTTTGATTTGATATTCTCCAACATAAGTGTATACTTGCTCTAAAAATTCACTGCAAGTCACCTCTACATACCTTTGGAAATCTCTTGGTCCTCCTAAATTAGGATGCACAGCTCTGTTCAATGATCCAAGAGAAATCTGGAGGAAAATACAAGACCTTTAACTCCATTCAGAGTTCAATTTCCTTATCTTCCTTCTGAGTCTACTCATCTAAACAGGTCTTGTGAATGAAGACAGAAATGGTAAAAATAATCAAGAGTTTTCTTCAGAGAGACTGCAACATACAAGATAAACTTTTTAGGGAAGTATGGCCTGGGGATATGGTCCTTGTTTTCATGACTGCTTCTGCTTTTCAATATTTAATATAAAATGTATTTACCTGTCAGGGATTAGAATCTCAAATGCCTCTTCCATTGTCATTCAGTTGAAAGACTCCCTTTGACAGCAATTCAAGCAGCAACTTGTCAAGGTGACAAAACAATATGAGAGGGACAGTGATCAGCTGTTCCAGGCAGAACTCAATCCAGCAATTTCTCTGCTAGTATTGCAGAGAGCAGAAAAACATTGAGACTTTCTTGTCTTCTCTTTCTGCAATTCTGTCCCTGCCAGTCTATCCATTGAGCTTTGGTGTCTAAAAGTCCCGGTTTAGATTATGCCCTAAATTCCTGCAGTATGAGCTTTTTGACCATGATCATGAAAGTTCTTACATAAGCTGCTTTCTATCCAACAGGAAGTTAAGATTTCCAAAATAATGTAAGTGGCCTTTGCCTGATGGCAAATGTGCCTTTTTTGGAATTACAGCTCTGGGGCTTGTCCATGAATGACTTATCTGATGTATCACATAAATTCACCACCTTGATAACACCTGACCTCACAAAACTCAGCATTCACAATGTAGCTAAAAAGCGTAAATAAAAACCCTGATCAATTAAGAAAACCCCAAACAACACACACCAAAACCCAAACCCAACAATGAACTCTAGCATTTACCATACTTCTCTAAAGAAAGCTCATAATATCTTTAACCAGTCTTCTGTAGAGAGAAAAATGTTTTTCAGATATTCATAGAAGACATTCATTGTAACTCATAGAATGATAGGGTAGCTATCAAGAGGACCTTAGTCAAAACTCAAATCAGGGACAAGTTATTGTTGTTAGGAAGTTGTAAGATTAGGCACTCCTGCTATTGTTTATGACTACTCTCATTTCAATGAATATCCATTGTCTCTTCCCCCTCCTGTCTTCCACTGCTCTAATGAGTGTGGCTCTGTCCACTTGATGACTTTCTCCCTGATATTAGGAAGGTGCTGTGCAGTTTCCTCAAAACTGCCTCTTTTTCAGCCAAGCAAATCCCTCAGCCTCTCCTCATCAAATTTTATCCTGTTAAATTGATTAATAAATGATGGCTTCAATTCTTCCATTGTAGTGTTTAGAGTTTTATATTCCAAAACTATCTCTAGGAGAATATGAAAGCTATATGAATGAGAAAATTAGAAATGAGGGAAGATGTATAAACATACACATTTGGACACTATGACTTGATCAAAGTAAGATAAGTTGAGTGATTGGTTAGAGTGTGTTGCCCATTTTTCACTGTAAAATAGCTAGTTTTCTCTGTTAGACAGTCTCAAGGACGATTTCTGTAAACATAGCTATGTTGTTGTAAAAATTATCTTTTACATTCCTTTCCCATGGACACAGATCCCTTTGACGGACACTTCTTGTAACCAATATAGTTAGAGACGGAAGTGTTAACTTTCTCCAATGATCTGCGATTTCTAAAAGTGTATATAAGAATTAAACGAAAGGGGTTTCCCCCCTTTTCCGCCCTTGCTCTGAACACAGCCCGAACTCCGGCTCTCATTATTTCTGTGTCTTCGACTGATTACTGGGATAAGCCGTAATAACAGGCATCGCGGTAATAAGAGTGGAGTTGGCAGAATTTTTCCACAGAACTTTTCATGTTGCAATTCTGTGATTTGCCCCTATTCCCAATTTAAGTTAATAAGGAATGAATTATATAAAGTTTTGCCTGATGCTCTTCCAACTAAGTCTATAAAAGAATCATGATTTGAATGTTTCTTTACTTTGTGGTCATTAGTATTTTCTAGTGACCTTTGTACAAAATTATTTAAAAATACTTTAGTTTACAAAAGCCCTTTTAGCTTTATAAAGTTCCCTGCCTTCTGCCTTATTTGCCAGTGTGTGCTGAGTTTGGCTGGAATAGAGCTAATTTTTTCACAGTAACTAGTATGGGTCTGTGTTTTGGTTTTGTGCTGGAAATTATGTTGATAACCCATGGATGTATTTGTTATTGTTGAGCAGTGCTTGTACAGGGTCGAGGTCTCTTCTGCTCCTTACCCCACCCTGCCAGCATGAAAATGGGTTGCACAAGGAGTTGAGAGGGGACACAACTGGGACAGAGGACCCCAGCTGACCCAGGGGATATTCCATAGCATATGGCATCATTCTCAGCATATAAAGTTGGGGGAAGAAGAAGAAAGAGGAGGAAGTCTTCCCCAGTGACCACCAGATGTGAAAGAGTCCTGCTTTCCTGGGGATGGCTGAACACCTGTCTGCCCATGGGACATGGTGAATTAATTTCTTGTTCTGATCTGCTCACACACCCAGCTTTTGCTTTGTCTATTAAACTGTCTTTCTCTCATCTCTTGAGTTTTCCCACTTTGCATTTTCTCCCTCACCCCACTAGTGGGGAGTGATCAAGCTGCTGCATGGGGCTTAGTTGCTACACAGGATTCAACCATGACAGAAAACAGGAAAGGCAAGAGAAGGTGCTTAATACCACTAGCCTAAACTTGTTTAAAAACACACACTTTTGAGATTGCAAGATTCTGTAAAACATATGGATGAGACTACACCTTACGTTTCACCCCTAGTCTCAGATCTCTGTATATTTATTGTATATTGAGAAACACATATGAAACCATATTCATTTTAGGAATAAGTACATCATTTATAAAAAAGCCTGGCTGCATCTACATTTAGCAACTGTTGTGAAATCACTGATAGTTAAAAGACGTTCCCACAGACAGCTGAGAATGAATCATAAGAGAAAGACTGTAATGTTCTCCTGTCTTTGAAGACTTTATATTCTGCACTGGAAATGCTTTTAACCTACATAAACTGTCAATTTCTGATTTTAAATATCACCATCCAGCTGAAAGTGCATTTGAAACATTGTTTAAAAAAAATACTCCTTTTTGCTTTGTACTCCCAGTTTTAAAGTTGTGGGTATCAAAGGAGAAAGAGCCTATAAAAGACCCCTCTAAACTGTGTTACACAGTAAGAAGCCCATACTTGAAGAGAGCCAAACTGAGTCCTATAGGTGTTCTTGATCTATGGTGTTAGTGAAGGGTCACACTGGAAATTTTTATAGTTCTGACACCCTCTGTCTAGAGCCATATGGCTGCTAGGGATGGCTGAACTGAGTAGCCCAATAAAACCAAGGAGATTGATTCAGTTCCAGCATAGAGACTGGGCACATTATCTCAATATGCACACAGACAAATGCACGTATTTTTCACACACATGTATCCCCCTAGCAAGCCACACAGATCAGCACAGACAGAAAACGCAACATTCATGCAAACACAAACAACGTCAATGGCCTTATCTTGTTCCCCTCGCAGGCTGGGCAGGCTGGAGATCCATTAGAGAGAAATATGTCTATATACATCTATATAGATATTGTATCTGTACCTGTAAACACATATTTGCCCAGGAGCTGGACTTACACAGTCCATGTACTAATCAGTCCTTACGTCCTCAGTCTCCCAGCCGTTGGCACCCAGGCACTCAAAGTCCCGAGGCACACGGATACACACACACATGTAATCCTGCGCTGGTGCAGGCATCTGGCAGGACCTGTGGCCCTGTAGATTAGGGGGCCCAGGCTGGAGCAGGGTATTGCTGGCAGGACTTGTGACCCCATGGGGGACCCAAGCTGGAGCAGTTCATGAAGAGACCTGTGGAAAGGACTCATGTTGTTGAAATTTGTAATGGTCTCCTGTGGGAGGAACCCCACAGGAAGAACTCCATGCTGGAGCAGTGGAAGAGTGTGAGGAGTCTCCTCTCTGGAGAGGAAGGAGCAACAGAGACAACATGTGATTAACTGAATACAGCACCCATTCCTCATCCTCCTATGCTTCTGGAAAGGAGGCAGAAGTAGAGAAAATTTGGAGTAAAGCTAAGCTCAAGAAGAAGGGAGGGTGAGGGAAGGTGTTTTTAAGATTTATTTTTTATTTGTCATTATTCTACTCTGATTCAATTGGTAGTAAATTAAACTAAATTCCCCCAAGTCTGTTATGCCTGTGACAGTAATTACTGAGTGATCTATCCCTGTCTTTATCTTGCCCTATGAGCCTGTTTCCAGTTGAGGAGGGGAGTGATAGAGTAGCTTTGGTAGGCACCTGGCATCCAGTCAGAGTCTACCCACCATGCTCCCCCAAGCATCCCATATAAATTCTTGTACATTCCCCAAATATTCTTCCTCTGGATTCCATACTGTGTCCCATACACCAAGGCAGTCAAGAGAAGGAGAAGAAAAAGGAAAAACAAAACAGAACAAAGAAAGAAAATTTAAAAATAAAAAACAGCTATTTTGGCATTAATAGAAGTGGAAGAGACTTGAGAAAAGTATCAGGCTATCAGGGAACTCATATTAAAGTAAGATAAAAGCTCTCATCTTGCACTGAGGGCAAGTCTTGGTGCATGCAGCAACAAATCCACCTTAATCTTCATCTTCTCCCAACTTTTCCATCTTCTTCCAACATGACACATGCTCTCAATGACTAAAAAAATCAGGGGTTAATATTAGCTGTTAGAATTACTTCAGTTCTGTTGTCAAACTCCTGTAATATATCAAACAGAGCATATGACTTTGCATCAATACACTCTTTCCTGTAGTAAGGTTATGGTTTTTGTATGGGGTCTGGCTGAGCTGGAGTTCATTTTCCCACAGCAGCCCTCACAGTGCTGTGCTTTGCATTGGTAGCTGGAAAGGAGTTGATAACACACCAGTGTTTTGGCTGCTTCTGGGCAGGGCTGGCACAGCACCAGCGCTGTCTCCCAACACCCAATCCCCATCAAGGAGCTGGTAATGGGCAAGATCCTGGGAGGGGACACAACCAGACCAGCTGACCCAAATTAACCAAAGGGCTATTCCATACCATGTGACATCAGCTCAGGTACAAAAGCTAAGGCAAGGAGGCATGGGTGGGGAGGTATTTATTATTTGCACTGTTTGTCTTCTGGAGCAACAGTTGGATGTGCTGAAATCCTGCTTCCTGGAAAATGGATGGACATTGCCCACGGGTAGGAAGTAGAGAAAATAAAATTTTTCTTCTCTTTGCTTATGCAAGTGCAAACTTTTGCTGTTTTGCTTTAGTAAACTGCCTTATCTCAACCTGTGAGTTGTTTTCTATCTTATTTTCTCTCTTCTCTCCTGCTGGAAAGGGGAGTGATAGAGTGGCTTGAGGGGCACTTGACATCCAGCCAAGGTCAACCCATGACATCTTTTAACTTCAAATTTTCCAATTTTGGACCAGAAATTAAGCATACATCAGAGATGCAAACTCTTAAAGACCAGGTTTTTTAGGTAGGATTTTGGGGATTTTTTTATTTCAGTCTCACAAAACAGAATGACAAAGATCTCTGACAAATACTTCTCACTTATATGTGGACAAATCAGTTCAGAATTCCTCTCCACCCTTTGTGGCAGTGTGTGTGGCAGCAGCCACAGCCCCAGTGGCTCAAGAATGGTGGGACCAGCCTGAGCCTGCCACTATCTGAGTCACACTCCCTGGTTAGGGTGAGCTTTTGGTTCACCCCCTGCATCCCTTTCAATTCAGTTTACATGTTGCAGTTTCATTGGTTAGTTAGATGTCATGTTCTGTATAAAGTTAAGTTCTGGAAACT
The DNA here is from genome assembly GCA_013398175.1 of Climacteris rufus. Classification (NCBI taxonomy): domain Eukaryota; kingdom Metazoa; phylum Chordata; class Aves; order Passeriformes; family Climacteridae; genus Climacteris; species Climacteris rufus. The sequence goes on along the minus strand of VZRZ01008807.1, from coordinate 205,585 downwards.
TTGTTCCAGTTCGGTTAGCCATTGGTTACATGTAAATCTCTGTACCCCTATTGGTCACTTTCCCCTGCTTGTATCCCTATAAATATCCCTCTGCACTCAATTCCCTTGCCTTTGGTCCCTGGATGTGTTCAGCTCTTCCCTATCCTCGCACCGCCTTTCCTGGACCCTCTCCTGCCTTCCCTGCTGCTTTCCCCAGGAATAAAGAGCTGGACTTCACACCAAGGCCCTTCCTTTGAGCCTTTATTCTTGCCTGCACCTGCGATATCAACTTGGGGCTCTCTCACCTCCAGAGGAGCCAGCACTAAAAGAGCTGCCAGAGGAAACCCTGTGTCTGGGGTCACTGCAATCCACAGCCCCCGCTCCACCAGGGTCACTCCCAGACTATCACTGAGTGGCTTCGAGCAGGCCCCCAAAGCCAGCGATAACCCTTCTTTTTCTTTTTAACTCTATATATCTGTGGTCTTCAGAATTTATTTTGTGCAGAAATCAAGTCTATGTGTGTTTCTCTATTCCACTTTAATTCAGAACTATTTTTATCAAAATCTCCTTTGAAATATCATTTGTCAAAATGAGGCAGTTGCAAATTTCTAGGTGAACAGGACATAGCTGAAATGGCTTGGGGTGCCTTGGAAAAAGAATGCAGTAGAATAGAGAAAGAATTAGGACAATATTTTACTTCAACTAACAGGAAGTGGTTTTTTTTCTTAGTACATACAAAGATTGTTGTTGTGGATACATTCTTAACATACAAGATATTTCCTCTGAACAAGCTGACCAAACCTGAGATTTGCCCTATAGATACCAAAAGGGAATAAGAGGGCCTCAGGCATTCCATAAAACAATCTACTTGTTATGGAGATTGATTGACTTAGCAGAAATCTGAACAGCTTGCAAATATGCTACAGGGAAAACTTCCATTTAATGAAAGTTTCCCAGAGTCATTGGACCAACTTTTTCTTGTACAATTTTGCTGAAGATGCACCAATGACAACGAAGTAATAGTCAATCTCTGTATTTGATTTTTAATGAAAATACCAACTACAGGAAAATGGAAAGTGTGAGAGAAATAAAACATATGAAAATAAGTCTCATAGAACAGGAAAGAAGTGCGGCTTTCTTCTCAAGTCAAAATCTGCTGAGTTTATTTATGCTATCATTTTCTTTGTATCTACTTCAGCATATGAGAACATAGCTCATTCTCTGTAAAGATATCCTAAGGATGTCCCAGAGATAGGATGTCTTAATTACTGTCTTGTGAAGGAAATTATTGTGAGAAAATAATTTAACCCATGAATTACTCCATCATGATGCCATCAAGCTACCCCAACTGGCTACTCTAGCTTTCATATTTTAGTAAGAGTCACTATCTTTCATTTGTCTGAGCCCTATGAGCAACAGAATGAAAACTCACAGCAACTCTACCAAAATTCCGAGTTTGATGTACTTGTGCAACAGCATGTGTTTTTATCTGCTGTACAAACAAGCCTCCATCCTCCAGAAGGAAGACAAATGGCAGCAAATTATAAAGAGAATTTCTTCTCATCTGGCTAGTGAACCAGACCTCCAAGGAAGCAAAGAAGTTAAGCTCTGCTCTTTGTCTATACCCTCCACCAAGAATAAATAAGCAGATTAGCTTTTTCAACTAATGAATTGAGGAGCTAAAAATATTATTACTTACCTATAAGAAAGTACATTTAAAAAAAGCTGTCTTGAAAATACATTATTTAAGCTGCAAAAGCAAGTGTTCAAGTGCTAAGAACCAGCAGATTCCTGTTCTCTGTAGAATCTAAATTCAATCTTCTAGCACATTTCTCCTACACAGTGAGAAAAAGAAACCCTTTAAGGAAGCAGTATCCTCCTATGTAATCAAGAGTATGCTTGAGAGAAAGTGGTGGCTCCAGAACAGCAACTCTTGTGCATACATAAGCACATGCACACAGCTCCCTCCTTTCCCAGGCTTCTTGTGAGCAGCAGTTCCCACATACAAACCCCATTTCCAACACAGTCATGTTGAGCCAGCAGTCAGTGGGTCCTAACTCTGACAATTCCTTGTAAACTGGTCAAGAAAGCAGTGTTTTACTAGTGTCTTGGACAATTATCAAAGCAAAGAGTCTTACTCTGAAACTCTATATTAGAGATACTAGATGCGACCCAGTTTCAGAAACCATGTTGAGGTAACTAGATACTGTCTTTACAAAAAAAAACCATAAAAAAAAGTGGTGCCCTTTTGTTAGTCACAGCCACGGGTAGGAGATGATGCTAGAGATGAAGATCTAGTGCCCAAACAAGCTTAATTGTTCAATGTTCACTATATTTTGTAACCCATTGTTTCTTCTGTACTAAGGCAGTGACTTAACCTTTTTGCATTTTATCAAGTATGAAGATATTATAAAAGACTGACTCTCCATTTCAGATGAAAGTTAATTATAGTCTGAAACAGCTAGGAAAAAAAAAGAGAAGACAATTGGATTACATGTGACAACCTTGTGACAGGCTTTTTGCATATTATGATTTACAATAGCCTTTGAGTTCTGGCTGCAGCCAGATGATTGCAATATCAAAACTACCTTGAATATGCAAATCCGCATATCTACGACAAAATTTTTATTTACTTTGTGCACAGGTGCAAACAGTAGAGATAACACAATTCCCTGGTGTTGCCCTGAGTTTTGCAGTTCTTTGATGTTTTCATTCTCCTGTAACAGTTTCTCACACACTTTCTGCAAAAATAGCCATGTTTTTCTAACTGTGTTCTATTGTTTGCATTCCTTTCTCCTGGGCGGAGACGTTTGATGGATATTTCCTTTGACCAGTGTGATTGAGGGATGACAATTTCTCCCTCCAATCCACGGTGGTTTCTAAGAAGATATATAAATAAAGTCCGGGGTCTCTTCCCCCCTTTTTTGGCTTCTCTCTCCGGCAGGTGTCTGCATGCTTCTTTCGTGTCCAAGTGCGACACCCTGGAGTTTTCATATCTCTGACGATGATCCCAGACATAACAGATTCTGAACTAAAACATCTTAAATATTTCTAGGGTAGCTTTTTATATATTCACAGTAACTTTGTAAAAAAATTAATCCTATTAAAATTTATTTTTTTTTCCTTATTCTCATGTGTTGCTTTAGAGTTAACAGAACATAACAAATTTCTATTACAATGTTTAAAGAAAACAATTTCTATAAAAATGTAGGTGGTTTGTTGTCGTGGCTCAAGGCTTTCTGCCTGGGGCTGCTTGTGAGAAAATTCCTTCTCTCACATGGGAAGTATGAAAACAATAAGATAAGCACCTGTTGTTGTCCTTCTTCTGCTATGTGTACTGGACTGGGGCGGGTAGGACCCAGCTAATCGTATACCTGGGTTCCTATTATTAAAAAGGACAATAAAATAAATGGGCTGCTGCTGGCCGGCTCTAGATCCTTGAAAGCCAGGCTTATGCTCTCTCCTTAACCGGATCACTGTGGCCCGCTGCCACAGTTTGTTTTTTCATGTAAGTAAATTTTCTGTTTTATTTAAATTTTAAATATCTTAAATGGAATAAAGTTGCATTAATTTATTGCCAATGGTGATAATAAAATGAAATAAGCACAAAATTCCAGGTAATAGTAAACTTAGTGAATATTTTTATTAAGAATATATCAGGAAAAGGTCAATTTTTACACATGAATAAATTGAATTTGTATTTCAGATTCATATGCTTTAATCCCTGCAGCAAAACTTTCAACTGAGCAGAAAATATTTTTCCTATGAGCCATTTACTAAAACAATCACATAAATGTACTTCTAACACTGCATGAACTACCACTGTGACAATTTTCCATGATTTAACTTTCAGATTTGAAGTTGCTGACATTATGACAAAAAAGACAAACAATGAGAGCAAGTATGTTACAGGAAAGGGCATTTTTTTGGTAATTGTCACAGAATTGTGTCAAATGGATATATAGATCCTGTTCTGGAAAGTAATCTTGTATCTTTGTTCGATTCCGGTTTTATATTGAGTACAATAATTTGCCGCTCTTGGGGAGCAAGTGTTACCTACCCAAAACAATGCATTTCCAGTCCTAAAAGCGTCTTCTTTTTATTGCTTAAAGTCTTAATTCTCAATATTGTGTTTTGCACCTCTCTTGCCTTTTCCAATATTTGTTTCCTTATATATGTACAGTGTATTTCTAAATGAAACAGCCTTTAATATCCTCAAAGTATTAGCAATTTCTCAACTTCTATTAAAATATTATTTTGAAAATTATGGAATAAGACATTTTATAATATCTTATTATTTCTTATAATTAATATAAGTATTTCTTAGTATTCATGGTTTTTAGTCAGTAAAAAAGTCCATTAAGACATTTTTCCACCTATGTAATGACAATTAAAGAATGTGTATAGCTGCACCAGTAACAGGCATTCTTACTGTTGTGAGATATAATTTTACCTTTATAAAAAACCGTTTGATTTAATAGAACTGCAGATATGTCAGCCGAGTATCTAAAGACATAGCATGCTTTATAAACTACTAAAAAGCAATTTTTTGCCTGCTATTAACTCCTATTCTAAATACACATAAAAGCTGCACTGAAAACAAGCTTATTGGTAAGTGTAGATTTTTTTTTATGAAAGAGTGCACTTTCTGAAAAGAATTTACATGATTTTATTTTCCATTTTCCAATTCATAAGGTAATCAAACCATTTTTAAATAGGTTTAAAAGAAAATTCATCAAAACTGCCTTGTACTGAGGTTTATGAAAACTAAACAAAACCAACCAAACAAGTTTGCTCATTCCTCAAAACTGAATTTTGAATGCATCCAACTCATCTGAAAAAAATAGAACCTTACAACATTGAAAATGTACTGCCCTCAGAATATGAACATATGTTTGAATATGACAATTTTAAATTCTAGAATTCCTAAAATTTTCTGTTTCATTGATATTTTGCATAGGATAAGAAAAAGGAAAGTTGTTTTCTGATTAATTTATTTGCATACATAGATTATCTTTGATAGGAAAGAACATGATAAACTAATCTTGACTTAATAAACATGCATGGGAAAATTTTACCTGAATTATATACTTGAAAATACTAATTGCTGGATGAATATATTTTAAATTTACAATTTATTTACTGATGTATAGCAAAAGTTATCATTAAGAAATTCTTTTTCTCGTGAACCTTGCTAAACACTAGAAACACAAGAACCTGGTTTTGCTATGCACAAAACTAGCAAGACATAAACTTTTAAAGAAATGGATCCTACTGTGATATTCACCTTTTTGCAGTTTATGACAATATAATGATGAATTGTCTTGCAGTAACACTCACTGAAGTCATGAAAGGTTAATAACTCATTTAAACATTCATTACATGTCCCTATCAAAGTCATCTTAATTTCACAAAGACATCTAAGTTTCTCTTTAGGGAAACACTCTCTCAGGATTCAAGTGTGATTCTTTATTAACAAAATGGCAAGTGCAAAGTTACATGTCAAAACCCTGACTGATGATGCTGCAAATTGGTTCTTCCACCAAAACAGAAGACTTTAAATTACTGTTTTTTAAAGGTGTGCTCCCTCAAAGGCAATTAATGTGTCAGTTGTCAGTCAGAATTATTTAATTTCCCAGTGAGGGCTAAGAAAATGGGTACAGCAGATGGATGAGCAGAACATGGTGCTGCCCACAAGGGAATTCTAATAATGCTCCTGGTTTTCCACTATTATTTGGTCTCAAATTTAAGAATTGAAAGTTCAATGTAGTATTTGGAAAGCAGTATTTGTAAAGTTCTTTTAATAAATTAAAAAAGCAAACCAAAAAAAAAAAAAAAAAAAGAAAACCCACATAACAAACCCATCATCAAAAAACCTGAGCTTTCAAGGAACTTATTTTTCCTAGGCATTCATAACTTTCCCCATGCAAGTCGGAAACAAATATGATTGCTATTTCCAGTATATCTGTTTTGTTATTTATCTTGTTGACAATCTGTGTCCCAAGCAGCCTTATCTCAGAATGAACAATAGGTCCTCTAAAAGTTGTAACCAGATTTTAAATATTCTTTATTCTGTGATTCAGTGCAGTGATTTTAAACTGGTGTTTAAATGACAGTCCAATTAGTAATGTCATAATATTCTGAATTCAGGACTCTTTGCATCTACATTACTAATTTTTCCTAGTTCAAATCAAAAGTGTATTTCAGAAGTGAATCTTGAAGTTGAATCCACTTAAATGCTGTTCAGTTCACATTATGCAGCATTCTTAGACTGTATCAGCTGGATTCCTTACAGATGAAATTAAATTGGAAAATGAAATCAATTCAGGATGTCTCATGCTCTCTGACTGTTATAAGTCAGTCAGCCCATGGGTCTGCACTGAAGCCAGCATGAAATATACTCTCAGAAACTACAACAATGTGGACACAAGATTCTCAGCACCAAGTATTCCAGTGCATAAATCCATTCCGACCCAACCACATCATTTGCCAATGTATACATAGCTCAGATCTCTCCTGCTGTCATCATATAGGCAAACTTCCAAAACATAAATATTTCTGTAGAACCTGAGAAACAGAGGTCATGTGGAACAACTTCAGTGTGGTAGCAGTTATCCCAGTTATGTTTTGCTCTTTGCAAGTCCTGATGCCTCCTAAACCAAACAGCATAAAAGCATAACCCTGCCTTTCAATAAGATAAATGTTTGCTGTGTACGCAGATGGGATTTGATAAACCCAGAGGGGTAACTTACAGATAAATACATGAATAAGTTTTCTGGAAAAATGAGGCCATATGCAGTAGGCTTCCATTCTCCGAATAAACATGATCATCAAAATTGCTGTCCTGACATTTGTCAGATTAAAACTTGCAGTATGCGATATTACTTACAACTATTGTTTTTCATTTTATTGATTCAGAATTCAATTTTTTCAGTCTTCCAGTAAAAAAATACAGTGTTTCTAAAGATAACTAATTTAAGTAATTTCACTTTAAACATCTAAACATTCTGAGTTGTTTGAGAAATTATTATCAGAAAAGCATAGTGTTTCCTTGAAAGTCAGACTGTTGTATAATGGAGTGTAAAAAATAATGTCTTCATGTATTCTGCTCAAAAAGAGATTTTATATTAAAACAGGGACCAGAACATCCTACATGCAGTGTTCTTGTACGTCAAGTTTCTACCTAAGTGATGACATGAAACAATTAAATATATATGGTATTGTTACTTATTTAATAAATGGATAACATTTAGAAAATGCAGAGGGTTGTAAATTGAAAAATAGATAAGACATTAGGAGTTTAAGTTTTCACACTAGAGCACTTGTATTCTGCTTGACACACAAGTAAAAGAAACTAACATTTAATTTACCACTTTCTGCTTTCGAAGATCTGTAGGAAAATAAGAAAGCTTGAATATTTGAAATATAATGTAAATATGACAGAATTTTTGCTAATCCTTACAGAAGTTCATAATGTCATGAAGGAAGAATGCCTTACCTTTCAAGAATGTACTCCAAAATGCCTGTAGACACTGACATGGTGCTTTTACAATCCACACAACAAGATCCTTTTTCTTGTGGAAAGCCATAGGTATCACTAGGGAGCAGAAATAAAGACCATGTGACCAAGGAAACGTGTAAAACCAATCCTGATAAAACATGGATACTTTAAAGGATAGAATCATAGTGTACTTTATAGAATATATTATTTTCATATATTCAAGTATTTTAAATGTGTTTTTGAGTGTAAACAGCAGAAATATATGCACACAATTCATTAGGAAAACACTAAATTGAAGAGGTATACTATTCTTGTTTCATTAATGCCAATAGTTTTTTGTTTTCTGAAAATTTCTTTGTTTTACAGATTTGATTGAAAGGTCACTTTTTAGTTTAAGATTTTAAGATTAAAATTTACCAAATTAAATGTAGTTGCATGATCTTATATCTTAGTAATATTTATATTTTAAATGTCTATTGTTATGGGCATGTGAGAGTACTTTGATAGCCTTTGTATTTCTTTTCTAGAACATGGTTAACAGGGACTGAAAGCCACTTTTAATAAACTTAGCCATATGTATTAAAATATTTAATAACATTTTTCTTATTAGAAGACTTGTCTAAGGAAATACTATTTTCTGAATCATCTATATTGTGGCATCTGGCTCACTTTAAAATTCATTTTTATGTGAGTCATCTTATTCTTTTTGCAACCTGACAGAATAGCTTGACTTATTTTTAAAGATATAAAAATGTGTCTTTAACTCCTCAGCATGTGAAAATCTCTTTGACTGATAATAAGATTTTCCCTCATTCATTTTATCTAATATTAAAAGTTATCTTGTTTTCATTGCACTAGTCTCTACACACTTGCTAAAATAAAAAATATGCCACTAGATTTAAAGCTCTCAGGAAATAAAAAAAAATATGCCTGACTTCTGCACTTATCATGTCTCTTTCTTGTGATATTCCCTTTCTGAAATGTAAAATTTACTTCATGGATCAACAAGAGAAGAAAACTTTCTTTGCATAAAGATGCAAATGGATGGAAGGATCCATATCTTTAGAATAGAAATCATTACCAGTCACCCAAAAAATTTTGGGAAAAAAAAGTTTACTCTGAAGAGGGTTATGCAACATCCTTGGGCTGGGGTGATATTCTGCCAGATTGATTCTCCAGAGTGACATGAATGCTGACAATTTTTATCCTATTCCAGGGAAGAAACTTGGAGGCTTGACACAGCTTTTGCATTCCTGAAATTCTACCTTTTAGTTCAATTTATTCCAAAGATGGTGTCATTCATGGACAAATTGTTCTTTACCCTAAAATACATAACTGGAAAGCGGACAGCCAGGATAGAAGAAAGAGCTGGGCAATAGTAAAA
>VZRZ01008807.1:159723-196681 GCA_013398175.1 Climacteris rufus | reverse complement strand
AAAAAAATAGTGGTTTTCATACATTTCTGTAAACTGAGACTCATAAACATACTTTCTAATATATATGGTTTTCCTTTGGAGAAGCATGGAATTTTCCCCATTCCAATGGCAAGTAGATCACTGATCACACACCTCAGTTTGGAATCAGATCTTGTTTCTGGGTCTTGTTTCCGGACATTGGGATTAAGAATGCTGTAACCTTACAGACATTTTCCTGCCACCAAAGGTTAGACAAAGATAACCTCCATGACATCCTTTCTGGCATGACATCTCTGATTTTTTGTCCATCCTCTCAGGACTAATCTTTACTATTTCTGAAATGGATAGAATAACCATTCAGAAAAATATAGATATATATATATAGAGCACTAAGTCAATTTTCTTTTAACACTGTCATTATTTTGTGTATTTCTGTATTTTATTCAGATAGAATAACCATTCACAAAAATATAGATATATATATAGAGCACTAAGTCAATTTTCTTTTAACACTGTCATTATTTTGTGTATTTCTGTATTTTATTCAGATAGAATAACCATTCACAAAAATATAGATATATATATAGAGCACTAAGTCAATTTTCTTTTAACACTGTCATTATTTTGTGTATTTCTGTATTTTATTCAGATGTAGAGAAAAAATTCTGATCTCACTGAATTCAAAAAATTGTGTTTCAAAATTAGGTTCAAAGAGAAGAAATGGCAGGAGACAATACAAGGCAAGGAGAAGAGAAGGGAAACAATCTAGTCACTAGTCAGACACAAATAGTAAATGAAAAGTATGAACATCCCAGAGGGAAGCTACTGCTGGGAAATCATAAACTATGAAGATTAAAATGTGTTTGTTTAAATTGCCTAACTTCCTTGGCACTTTTTGAAGAAAAGCTAAACTTTATTCTGACAACATAAAAACTGGACAACCCTTGAAGATTTAATAATGAAGCCTATTTTTCTCTCCAATGTTTTGAGTCACATGTTAAAAACTTGAAATAATGCAAAATGTATATTTGGAAAAAATTTTAAGAAATTGCAAATAAGAATGACAGAAATGTCAAAATCCAAAACCACAAAGAGTTGTTCCTCTACTGGAAAGAATTCTCTATAGACCAAAGATGAAGGAGATAATCAGTTTGGAAACCAGCTTGCCCCTTTCCATTAGCATCCGCAAGGTCAAGGAATGGTCATATGCACAAGAAAACACACGGTATGTTTCTCTTCTCTTCTCCTGTCTGGGAAGAAATAGATTCTTGCAAATATTTTCTAAAAGAATTACACAAATTTAGCTATCACAGCTATGATCATTAGTCTGATTATTGCCTTTTTGCTCAAATGCTTGTTGCTTAGTTCTGTGTCCTTACTTAGACAATGAGATTCGTTTGTAAGACCAAAGCTACCTAGCATTTAAGAATTTAAGAAATCTTAACAGCTCTGAAGACACTCTCCAGACTCCCAAGGAACTGGAAGAGCAGTGCTCACCAGAGAACTGTACTATTAAAGTGTTCAGAGCAGATGCATAGAGGTATGGTTGTAGAGTAGAAGAGAATCATAGAATCACTGAATGGTTTGGGTAGGAAGTGAGCTTAAAGATCATCTAGTTACAAACTCCTTGATGTGAGCAGGGACATCTTGCACTGGAACAGGTTGCTCAAAGCCCCATTCAACCTGGCCTTGAACACTTCCTGGGACAGGGCATCCACAACTATAAATATCTCAATGGTGGGTGCCAAAAGGATGATGTCAGATGTTTTTCAGTGGTACCCAGTGACAGAACAAGGAGTAATGGCCATAAACTAAAATACAGAAAGTTCTACCTCAACATGAGGAAGAACTTCTTTACACTGAGGGTGGCAAAGCACTGGAACAGGCTGCCCATGGAGGTCATGTAGTCTCCCTCTCTGGAACTAGGTGATTTTTAGAGGTCCTTTCCATAAATAACAAATCTGTGATTCTCTGGGCAACCTGTTCCAGTACCTCATCACCCTCACAGTAAAGGGTTTCTTCCTAATATCTCATCTAAACCTATTTTCTTTCAGCTGAATCCATTCTCCTTGTCTTGTCACTATATATTCTTGTAAACACTCCCTCCTCAGCTTTCTTGCAGGCTGATAGGAGAGCTGCTGTAAGGTCTCTCCAGAGAGTCTTCTCTTTTTCAGGCTGAACAACCCCAATTCTCTCAGTCTTTCTTCATAGGAGAGATGCTCCATCCCTCTGACCATCTTCCTGGCCCTCCTCTGGACTCATCCCAACAGGTCCACATCCTTCTTCTATCAGGATCCCCACACCCGGATGCAATACTCCAGACAGGGTCTCACATTAGTGGAGTAGAGGGGAAGAATAACCTCCCTCGGTCTGCTGGCCATACTTCTTTTGATGCATCCCAGAATATAGTATTCTGGGCTTCAAGTGCACATTTCTGGATCATTTTAAGCTGTTTGCCAATCAAAACCCCCAAATCCCTTTCCTCAGGACTGTTCTTAATGCATTCTCCACCCAGCCTTTATTTGTGCTTGGGACTGCTCTGACCTACATGCAGGACCTTGTCCTTGGCTTTGATGAGTTTCAAGAGGCTTGCACAGGCACAAATTACAAGCCTGTCACAGTCCCTCTGGATGCCATCCCTCTCCTCTAGCCTGTTGACTGCACCACAGAGCTTGGTGTTGTCAGGAAACTTGCTGAAGTTGCACTCAATCCCACTGTTATGTGGGAGGAAGTAAGTAAGTCATAAGAATGATGCAGAGACATGAGTTGAGCAGTTTACAGACTTAAGAAGTGTTCAAACCACTGGATTACTAGGTATTTTGATGTGAGACTTCCTTAATTCCTCTTGCAAAACCATTCTGCTAATAAAATACATAATGATCCTTTCTTACTAGTACTTAGCCAGACCACTGGAGTATGATGAGTATTATAGATTTGCATTGAATATGTATGAGCTGAATAGACCCTTTATAGATTTGTGTCTGAAATTCATATCTTCCATCTAAATCAGACTTCTTCCCCTGAGTGCTATTTAGAGGGAAAAAAAAAAAACCAGGAAACCCTTATTTTTGTACCATACACAAGGACAGCATTCACAGCTCAGGATACCGAGTGGAGAAAAGCATCCATAGTGAGAAATTTGTGTCTATTCTTGCATTTTTCAAGCAGGAAAGCAACTAAACCCTAATCCTTATTCTTGGCTTTAATCTGTCTTTATCAGCTTGCCACTCAACAGATCCCTGATGATCCCATTCTGAAGTGCTTCTTCTCCTCATAGACAATATTGTAAGCTTAAATAGTTTTGTCCAGAGGATTCAACTAAGAGGTGAAGCACCTCACTCAAATTTTACATAAATGTTACCCATGCCTTAAGTATTGCACTGCATGGGAAAGTATATGCATGTCTCAAAATTCACTTCAAATTCCAAAGCAGAGTTTCAGTGTAATGTAAATTACTAATGTACCTCTTCTTTTCACAACACAAAATCATCGACAGAGTGCACAGACACAAGTATTTAAAAGAAAATATCAAGAGAACTACAAAGAATGAATCACTATACAGGGAACAAGCCTGTGTCTTTTGAAAGGTATATTGGGAGCAATTTGGTAATATTTCGTCACACATGTCTCAGGTATAACACTTCTAAAACTATCAGCCATGTAGATCAGTTCTCCACATTCACTGTGCATAGTGCCTTAAAGTTATATTCTATGTAAGTTGTAGAATACAAGATAGTTGGAGATTAATATCAGGTTTCCTATGTACTCTATGTATCTTTGAAACCAGAATGCCATATCCATTTAGGATTCAAGCAAATTGAACAGAGTACATAAATGCTTTGCATATATTAACTCAGCAACTCTACAACAAAATTCACTTGTAATGTAAGAGGAGACAAATATCTGCATAGTGTTTCAAATGAAAGCTGATACAGCCTTTAAATTTGAAAGCAGGAAGGATGGTTTAAGACGTGAAGTAAAAAGAAGAAAGGATTTAAGGAAGATAAAGTGTGCTTACAAATAAGAAGTAGTTCAAGGGAGACTGAAAGCAGAAGATGCAAAGCAAAAAGTAGAGTGAACAGAAGTAGACAATGGCAAAGAAGGAATATTAAATTTGTATATAAAGCATATATATCTGTATATTTGTAAATACCTATGTGATGTGTGTGTTGTACATTCAGCACTGGTTTTTGTAACAAGCAGACATGGCACAGATGCCTTCAAAAGTCTAATGTCCTGAATTTCCAGCTCCTTCAAAGCCCATGTGTAATCCAACCACAGGTTGTTCCCCTCTGTGTTCTGTCATCGCTGGTACAGGTATGCCAATGAGTTTCACAAAGAGAGAAAAAGGTGAAGGATGCCATGACAGAAGAGGAGTGTCTAGGGACAGAGACAGGCAGGAACTGAATCCAACCACAGGGTCAGGTTGGGAGGAAATAAGTATATTTACAGTGCACCTAGCTGTACTTTGAGGCGAAGTATCTAAGTGGGAGAGGTGTGAGGCAAGAAAGTTCCTGGAGTCCCTCCCTTCATCCACCCACACTATGCCTGACTGGGGGAGGAGTATCCATGAAGGATCACAATCTTCTGACAAGGCATACAGGGATGGACAGGAAGAAGCCTAAATTATTTCAGAAAAAGTAAAGGCAGAAAATACCCCCCAAAATTAGAACTTTTGTTGAACAGTGTTTTTTTACAAGCAAAAACACCACAGTCTAGTAGAGGATGTATTTTATACAAAATTCAATACACTTTAGGTAGCACTGTAGTGTCTCTCAGATGGACTACTAGATAAGATGTGTGTATTTGGTGATTATAACTGATTTATAACATTGGTCATCATGGGTACTAGAGGAAAGTAATTTTTTTTAATCTTCTAAAACACAGTAGTAACAGGAACATTTTTTAAAATGTGATCAAGTTTAGAAGTACTTTTTTAAAAAGCATGTTCTTTATTAGATAGAATATTAGACATATGGTCTGTAGCATATGGCAGAGTAAATACTTTGAAATTAGTTTTTAAAAATTCTTTTCACGGACCCAGAGTAATATTTTTGCCCTTTTTTCTTTTTTTTTTACAGATCAACACAATTTAGTATTTAACTCATATTATTTTTTATCATCCCAAACATTTTCTCATGGAAAATTTAAATGATATGTACTTGCAGTAATTTAAACTGTGATACAGTGCCCTTCCAGTTCAGCTGATATAAGTTGCATCTATACTCCTATACAAATGATTTAGAAAACTCACAGCCTTCAACAGTTTAAACAGTAAATAATAAGGTGTTACCATATTTGTGAGGTATCAAAATTTGCCTATTAGCCTCATTTTTGCAAGCAAGATTTTCTGTGGTTTCTTTGCTATGTGCAATTGTGAATATATTCCCCAGAATTCAACTCTGTTTCATATGTCAACTCTTAATTAAACTGGAATGTCGTACAGACAAATTGAAACGTTTTCCCTTTATACAACTACTTATTTCCTCAGCCAAAACAAAGAAATTTAGCTGACACTGTAGCAGTGTACTTGGCAGAAACCTCTGCTGCTGAGATTCAGGATTGGTGGGAAAAGCCCCAGGGCAATGCCCTCCAAACCCTCTCCCTCCAAAATCTGAATTCTCTGCCTGAGCTATGGTGAAATCCCATATTTCCCTTGTGTCACCTGTATCCCCTACCTCAGGTTCCATATATGGTTATGCCCTGGAAAGCTCTCCCCTCCACTGGTCATTTTGAACCATGCGGCTTCCCTTTGGGTGCCCCCTGGTCCCACCTGCCCAGAAAAGGGTCTCTGCAGGTTCCCACTTCCTTTTTCTCCTGGAATCCTCAGCCATAAGGGTGTCTCCTCCCTTGCTTCCCCTGGACCCTCAGAACGCAATATTTGATTTACAATAAAACATCTGTAATTCCAGAGAAGAGCCCTCTTTTGCCTTTTGTTCTTGACAACGCTAAAACACCAAGCTTGGGGTAACTCCTTGCCAGAGAAGCCAGCAGAAACCGGTCATCTGCATTAGCCAGGACTCTGTGCTTTGGGAGAGCTGTGGACTTCTGCAACTCACACCAGCAGGGACTAAGCTTGCTTTTTGGACACTGTGCAGACTCGAGAAACTCCAACAAAGCGTCTTGACACCAGTTGTGCAAACTTTATATATGTCATTTATATGAAACTACATATTAGAACAGAAATTCCCTAGCAGATTTTTCAGTAAGCTGGAGAGAAGATTATCCCAAGACAGTGCACAAGGGAAGCATAATACAAGAGAAAAGAATGTATGATTAATGTTAAAGAAATTATCTCAAAACAGATAGCAGAATACTATAAAATGGAGTTGAAATGTGTTTTTTATTATTATTAAAATAGATACTTACCTTTAAATGTTTAAGCAGATCAAATGAAAATCCAGGATAATAAAAAACAAGATGAGACACTTCATCACATATCTAAAGAATGGATCAGACTTGAATTTAAATGATTCGTTCATATTCATTTGTTATGAATGTAAAATAAAACAAGTAGAACATGAATGCAAAGCTGATTTTATTTAGACTGACTAACTGACTCATAGAAAGTGAAACAATAGTGAAGGTTATAATAATACTGCATGTAGGAACATCCTGAAAGAAATTTGGACACCACCTTCCTTGAACAGAAGTGCACATCATTTTCCTGCTCACTTTTCTCCATGTCAGATCAGAAGGTTCCATGTGAAACTACAGACAATATGAAAGGCTATTTATTCTTTCACCTTTGAAAAGCCAATGACCTAGAATAAGCTGGAGCACACATACATACACAATTGCTGATTTTCTTATGAAATTATTTCATTTATTCCATTAAAATATTTTAACAGAGAATATCCTAGTGTTATTTCAGAATGATAACTTTCTGATGCCAATTCCCAACCTCACTATGTATTCAATACAGTTATCAGCAGAGTCATTTAACCCCTGCTGTCAGGAGACTGGGTTTATTAATAACAATGAAGATGATAATATGTGATATAAACCTGAGCAATCCACAATAAAAGGGGTTTCCTTGACAAAACAGAGGGGAGCAAAGAGGCTGTAAAACATTATTGCATTTGAATGAGGAATGCATCAGGATAAAAGGATGAAATTTTAGAACAGACATTATGTCAAGTCTACTGAAAATAAAAAATCCATTGTTAGCAAGGAGAAACCTCTAGTACATGTTACAAAAGCTTAATATTGGGGTTTAAAAGAAAAAAGGATGCATAGTTTTCAGAATCAGACACATTCAATCAATATAGAAATCTTTCCTTACATAACTTTTTCACAGAATCCACTGAAACTTTCATATTCAGAGACAGTTTTAGATTTAGATTCTATTGCATTGACATTTACATTTCACAGGCTGTAAAAGAACTAAATCAAGCCAAATTATATACCCGATCTTGCACCAAAATTAGCCTAAAAATTAAATCATGTTTCTCTTCTTTAGCTAATATCTTAATTTAAAAAAAAACAACACAATTTCTCTGGTGATTCTAATAACTCAGGTTTAGCTACCTCTTGCCAAAAGCAGCATCACTTTCTGCCTCATAAAACATCAGTACAGTATTATGAAGCTAGTAGGATAGCTGGACTTGGTTCATTTTTTAAAATAGATGGATAATTGCTTTCCCATTGAAGCTGTCTTTGGACTTAGCATGTGTTCCCACCTTTCATTGAAGGCAGTAGTAAATCAGGAAAGAGATGGAAGACGAGACCATGCATCAGCAGTGACTGTCCTTTTCCTCAGTTCTATTTTCTCTCTTAATTAAGATTGAGCAGTGAATAGAGAAGATAAAAAAATTCAGGACAGCATAAGGATTCTTCTAAATTACCTGCAAACACAGCAGAAATCAAAAATCAAAACAAACAAACAAACAAAAAAGTGATTGAATGAAACAACAAAATCACCCAAAGAACCCCCCAAAAAATCAAATGAAACAAAGAAGGTTCAAAAGCAGAAAACCCAACATAATCTAATTTTTTTGATAATCACATTGTTTCTTTTTCCATTGTTAAATTATTTGCTTGTTTCTGTAACTGTTAACTGAAAATTTTATTATTGTCTATATTCTAGACACTGACAGATTTACATCTTCAACTCCATTGCAAAGTATTTCAAAAGTGTTAGATTATTAAGGAAC
Organism: Climacteris rufus; assembly: GCA_013398175.1. Taxonomy (NCBI): domain Eukaryota; kingdom Metazoa; phylum Chordata; class Aves; order Passeriformes; family Climacteridae; genus Climacteris; species Climacteris rufus. The sequence goes on along the minus strand of VZRZ01008807.1, from coordinate 188,546 downwards.
AAACAGATGAAAGTGCATGAAGTTGCAAGACCCAAGAATCCTTCAAAAATGCAAAGCCCAAAAGGCTTTTTAATACGTAGTAAGAAAAAAAAAAAGTAGGAACACAGAAATAAGTAGTCTTGTCTTGTAGGTATTTCTTTCATTTCTGGGAACTCCTGGAGCTCAGAATTTTGCCTGTGACCCACTGCTCGTCCAAAACAAAACAAACAATTTTTCTGAAAATATTTGCCGTTTTCAACAAATAGTGATTCTTGTTGGAGGAAAGCAATTGCAAATACGCCTTCAAGTTGCCTGTCTCAAAAATACTTCAAAAAAATTACAGAGCTATGAGAAATTATTACCAAACTGGTTTAAAGGAAGAGAACTGACAAAACATAGTGTAACTTTTTTCATTCTACGATTTTTCATGATTTATCTATGCATCATTTTAAGAACATGAAAATCACAGAATCACAGAACTAGTAAGGTTGGAAGGGACCACTGTAGTGGCCCTGTAGTCCAACCTCCCTGCTCAAGCAGTGTCATCCTAGAGCTTGTTACTCTGGTTTGTGTCTGTGCAGCTTTCGAATATCTCAGCGAGGGAGACCCCAAAACATCTCTGGGCAATCTGTTCTGGTGGTCAGTCACCCACATAGTAAACTTCTTCCTCATATTCGGTTGTAATTTCCTGTATTTCAGTTTCTGCCCATGGTCTCCTGTTCTCAGCACAAATAAGTAGATCCTGGCTCCATCCTTTTGACACCCTCCCATCAGATATAGACATCGATGAGTTCCCCTCTCAGTTGTTTCTTCTCAAGGCTGAGCAGGCCCAACTCCATCAGCCTTTCCTTATAAGAGAGATGCTCCAATCTCATAGTCTTTGTTGTCTTCCCCTGGACCTGCTCCATGAGCTTCATATCTCTCTTGTCCCGAGGAACCCAGAAGTGACACAGCACTCCAGCTGCAGTCTCACTGAGGCTGAGTAGACAGGTGGGATCTCCTCCCTTGACCTGCTGGCAATGCCCCTCCTAATGCACCCTGGGACACTATTGGCATTTTTGGACACCAAGACACACTGCTGGCTCACAGACAGCTTGTTATCCATCAGGACCCCCAAGACCTTCTCTGCAGAGCTGCCTTCCAGAACAATAAAACAAATAAAACAAAGCAATCTACATTCCTAAATCAATAGTTTTGATATCATGTCTTCCTTATTTCCAAGTGTTTGAATTATCTTTTGTTATAAACATATAATTACAAGTATAAAAAATGACAAATTCAAAATGTAGTGTGGCACCAAATTCAGCAGTGCCAAAGTCAGCATGAAATCTATGCTACTCTGTACATAGAATTATACATATTGAGTCTCACTTCAGTTTACTTCACAACAAAGCTTACTTCAGACTTTTAGTCCTGAAGTTGAAAGGTCCGAAGAGGCTTTTATTACTACTTTTTGAAAAATTAAGAGTACTACCCCACACAACTTAATTTGTGTAATTTCTCCAGGGAGATTTTAACTATAGAATGTAAAGGGGTAAAAGAGACCCCCAGACTGCTGTTAGCCTGGGCAAGAGCTGCATTCTTGTGCAAAAGTGTTTATTTTCAAGCAGTAAGATTTTTCTCAGAGGCCCTAAACACTCTTGTCTCCAAATGTACTTGGTTCCAGAAGCTTTCATAAAGGTTTCTCCTGTGAGGTATTTGCTGTAAGCACTGTCATTAAAATCGTGTGAGAAAAAATACAATGGGCAGTGGAAGAGCTAGAAGACTTACTAAGATCCACTTTTAACGCTGATCCTCTTTAAAAGCCAATCTGTAAGTATAATTGAACAAAGCTTTTCTCAATGGCATTTGGCAAGTGATTTCCTAAATTCTAGATACTGACCCACAACAGAACACTTGATAATGTTTAATTCAAACTGAGAGTCAGGTCCAGTTATGTGACATGGAACTGCAACTGTTTTCTCCCATATTTATGATGATGTTATCGCACCTTTATATCAATTTCCATCTTTATATTCAGTCTTTTTTCAGGACTGTGTCACTGGGAAATTTATGCATTTTAAGACTTAATGAATTCACACTCAAACTTTTAAACTTTATCAATGGAAACTGAAAATACCTTTGCTATTTGAGAAGAGAGCATTAGCTGTATCGACCTTTTATGCTGAAAATAAGCAAATGGTAATAATATTAATAATATTATGGTAATAATAGTAATAATATTATTTCCTCCTATGTTCAGATTGCCACTTCTTAACCTGAATTCCCTCTTTATAGTAATATCCCTTACCAAAAAAAAAATTGTTTTCAAAGTGGCTCATCTTCTTCTTTAATCTTCTCACTCATAATTTCTGTTAAAACTTGATTACCAGTGATGTTTTTTCAAGGTTTTATATTTGTTATTACTCTGAGTGGGTTGACCTTGGATGGATGCCAAGTGCCCTCCAATGCACTCTATCACTTCCCTTCCATGCAGGACAGGGAGAGAAAATAGGATGGACAATTACTCATAGTTTGAGATAAGGCAGGAAAAAAAATGAAATCTTGTATATACATAAGCAAATAAAAAAAATAAAATAAAAAGTTTAATCTCTACTTTCCATCAGTGAGCGATGCTGCTTCACTTCCCAGGAGGCAGAGCTTCAGCACATGGAGTAGTTGTTCCAGAAGACAAACACTATAAAATAACAAACACATCCCATTCTTCCTCTCTTAGCTTTTATACCTGAGCTGATGTCATATGGTATGGAATAGCCCTTTGGTTAATTTGGGTCAGCTGGCCTGGTTGGATCCCCTCCTGGGATCTTGCCCATTCCCAGCCCCTTGATGGGTGCCTATTTTGTCTGGCTGAGCTGGAGTTCATTTTCCCACAGCAGCCCTCACAGTGCTGTGCTTTGCATTGGTAGCTGGAAAGGAGTTGATAACACACCAGTGTATTGGCTGCTGCTGGGCAGGGCTGGCACAGCATCAGTGAGGGCTGCTGTGGGAAAATGAACTCCAGCTCAGCCAGACAAAATAGACACTCATTGTTTGAGCTTGGCCTTGTGAAAAAAGTAAAATGTTCAGGTCAAGAAGTTTGTCTAATCTCATGTTTTGCCACATACCAGCATGAAGCTGTGACAGTTCAATAAGTATTGCCTACCAATTAGACATTCAAATATGATTTTTTCATACTTTTTCCACCAATAGTCCGTATGTGCATAGGGAAAAATGCTGAAAATTTCATAGCCATGGTAAAGCTTAGTGGTGCCAATTTTTAATGACCAGGTTTCTCTAACAAGCATTTATGGTGATATAAAACTTCTTGACAGCATAGAAAACAATAGATTCCTAAGATATTTTAACTATTTTTCAACCTCAAAAATAAATCCTACCTTCTCCCATAGAAAGTGATTCTTTGACATATTTTGTCGTCTAATCAAATCTAGTTCATACATGTATGAAAAAGGCTACACCATGATAGACCTTTCATGATAGTGATAAACTTGATGGAATTCCTCTCATTCACCTTAGACTTGTACATCTGCTGAACAGCGGAGATTAAAAGTCTTCTAACAGTAACACTTCTCAGATGCAACATAAATATTTCCGCTGGGATGTTAGGAACCATGTCTTGGTCGCTAAAGGGAGTCTGGACAACTATCTCAAATGTATAATAAAGACATCAGGTACATCTTTTTACTTAATCCAAGAAGCCTCTTAGAAATTTGCATCCATTTTTTTTCTCAATAAGTTTTTTTTTAGCACCCCAATAAAGCTATGTAAATTTAGCATCATTTAGCTTTGACTGCCATCTATCCCAACAACTCAACACATATGGAAATTCATGCTTCTAGCTTTATACATATTTTTTCTTTTGTCCAGTAACATATTAACAGATAAATATTGGATATGGTTTAAAGCTTACTGATGACTACAAATAGCTTCTGCTACTTCACAAGATTGTCATTATACAGCCATCAGTAGTCATTCTCAACAGGAACAAAACGAGCAGACACTATATCAATAAAAAGAGCTTAAGATTTGGGATGTTGGGTTTCTTCTTTTCTTTTACTTTAACACAGAAGGCCCAACAACCCTTTACTCAGCTGACTCAGAATTGGTTTGGTTTTGGTGGGGTATTTTTTTAATCTTTATTGAATCAAGGTTTCCTCAGAAATATATAATCATTTGATTTCAAATCATGGTATATTTGGGAAATAATATTGTAAGTACAGAACTAAAACCCTAAATTATTTTTGAGGTATAGGCACATTAAAATTTAAAACTTCTCCTCATTGTACACACCAAACTTTCATCAGCCAGTTGGCACTTCTCCTGTTTGTATCTCTTAACACTGAGAGAGACTAAAATGTGGATGGTCAATGTCTCAAAAAAATCAGTCATTTGCCAAAGCATTGGGTGCTTGGCTGATGATGTTCAAGGTCACAGCCCAGGTGCAGAGGGGATGCACACCCACCACCAGAGGCTACAAGCTGGGTTTTGGGCCAGATAAGGGAAGAGGCCAATAAGAAACAGCTTCTTCGAGGTGGGATAACGCTTTTTATCATGCCAAATTCTGCCCTTACCCAACTGGCTTAGGTGTGAAAACTCCCTTCTGGGGGAGATACTGGGACATTCACCTGAAGGTATTCAACCCTTCTGACGGGGTGCAATGGCTCAACTGCACTGACCTAAAAGGCAGTTGTCATGTCTTAGAAGGTGTCGTAAACCATTAAAGACACTGGAGTGCCCCATGATCCACAGTGTTACAACAGTGCAAAACTCCAAACTCCAGGGAAGGCATGCCCACCTAAGAGCAGTGTATTATAAATCATTGAACTCTGTGTTTTGTGGGCTCTTTCCACTCCTGATGGATCAAGACTGTTACCATCTCTTTGATCAACAGACACTGAAATGGCAACAGTCAAATCTCACTGCTAGATTATGGGTGGTAACTATACACCTTTCTCTCTCCTTTTGCTTTCTCTTTCTTTCTCTCTTTTTTCTCCTAACTTCTTCTCAAAATATATTGTAAGCAAGACTAAAAAATTCCAGTCAATGCCTTAGCAAGTGTTTTGTTGTTTCTTAGATAAGTTAAAGTTGGCTAAGTTTAAGTTTGAGAAATTAAAGTTTATGAAGTGCCTTACGTTGTCTGGATGTTGTTTTAAAATTTGCGAAGTATCTTGTTCTACCATAATGTTTTAAGGTTTGTGAGTAAAAGTATGGTTTTGAACCTCCTGAGAATTTTGTTGTTTCTTCTGTGCACAGCCCAGAATGAATCAAACAACCTTCCCCTAAACCCAACAAGTAGACTGGGGCATAACATTCAGTCATAACTATAAAAAACAGTTTTTTACAAACTGTTCGCCAGTGACTTTTTACATTTTCCAGATAATTTCTTTCCCATCTCAGCTGTAATCATTAGCAAGTAAATTATGTTATCACAAAGTTTGTTTGGAATAAAACTCCAGATTTTACCTGCTGACATTATATATGTGAGTAAAATTGATATCGAAAGACTTGCTGTGTTGGATGAATTGTAACTGATTTTTTCCCTCCCTGATAGGATCTTGGCTGTGTTCTTAAGTTTCTCTAACAGAGCAATAAAAAAGCTATCTTCATAGGCTACTAAGTGGTAAACAATTTATAACAAATCTACATTCTAACTCTTTGCAATTAGCTATTTCAGTTGCATTTTCTAATATTTCAAAAAATCCTTTCAGCGTGTTTAAAAAGTGTAGGTTGTTAACCAGAAAAAGGTAAGTGTGGAATAGGCATATATTTATGAGTGACCAGTCTGTGTTTTCACGCTCTGTGTTATCACAAAAACACACAATTGTAGGCAAGCCACATTAACAAAGGGAATCTATTTCCACATTCCTACAGTTTCCACTCTGAATTCTCACTCTTTTTGAAACCGAACTTGGTTATCTTATCTACACTTGTGCAAAACTATTACTTGGTATTAACCCTTGGTTTTAACCCTTATATTTTTCAAATTCTGAATTGTCTGGCATGTATGCTTTATATCTCGTTGGTTGCTGTTCTCTATAGACATAACAGTGCCACTCTGTACTTACTGTTTAAGGACATTCAGGCTGCCCAGACCCACGCTTCTAAGGGGCGGGGGGTGGGAGATCAAGCTAGGGGGAAATTGTAAAGTTTTAGTTGGTAAATCTCTGCTGATATGCAAATGGACCAAACCTATAAAAGTGTGGAGGACTCATGACTTGTCATCTATTTTGGGTGATGCCCCAAGGAGGGGGCTTTGTCTGCCCTAAATGGACCTTTGAAGACCTTTCGAATAAATACCCACCTTTTATCCCCTTACTCCTGCCTGGCCTCAGTTTTTGGGCTAGCCTTTTAGGCAACAGTATATGCAGAGTCTTATACTGAAGTGCTGAATTTCAAGGCAAAGGACTACATCTATTAAATGCCTCTGTAGAAACATTTCACACCATAAACATTCATGTTAAATTCATAGCAAGAATCAGACACTTCTAACTGTCATTACTCATTCAAAGACTCCATCAGTTGCCTCCTTGCAATTCATTCTGCAAGTAAAGACATGAAATTCATGTGTATATACGTACATTTTATTTCTGCCACCTACTTTTACGTATTAAAACTATTCAAGGTGCAGAAATCTCTTGAGTTAAAAGTAATTTGTATTTTGTAACACCCAATGTATTTTCCTTCCAAGAGCTTCCCCAAATGCAATAATAAAAAAGCAAAATTGAAAATATTGGGTATTTGTCCCTTTGGTTACTCTGTATATAACAGTATTTATTAATTTTAAAAGTGATTCTACACACTAGAATTGTCCTAGAAGCCAAAGAACTCAGAAAAATTCTTTGTAGTCACAGTAAAGTGTGGTGTCACAATCTTTTCTTTGGACTAATTTCATCATAGTGTTACAAACGATACAACTTTTAATATTTTATTTTATTTCTCTTGTCAGACTTGGTATGCCTTTGCCTCAGGAAAAGGAATTTTAAAGCTTTTTTTAGGCATTGTTACATCAGACACTGGGAGTTACCCAAAAGATAACAAACATTAACAGAACCATCAACAGTCATCAGTAGCCATCAAGAAATATCTACCCCCTGGCATAACTGGTGATACCTGGTCTGGAAAAGACTGATAAGAGAATCAAAGAATGAAGACCTAATTAACATCGAAGGCGAGGAAATTCGGATCCAATGAAAAACCGAATACTGGAGGTTGCTTAACAAAAGACCAATCAACTTTGAAACAGTTAATCCCTATGGACTTTGACTGTATAAAGTTTTGGGAAAATCCAGTAAATGTTATGTGTGATGGAGTGAATTTCCCTATACAACTTGGGCAATGTATGGGTGAAATTATTTCATCCTGGCCAGAATAAAGTAATGCCTGAGTTCTCTAACAGTAAAATATGTTGTTGGAGAATTTTGGTTTTTCCTGCCGTTTTGTTGATAATAGAGAGACTTTAAACAGGCTGAAAACATATTAATAAATGTGACAGATGAAACAGAAAGTACAAGTCATCATTTAGAATAGATATTCAGGATCTTATGTTTTGCAGATCTTAATAAAATAAACATAAAATTATGATTCTTGACTAGGAATTTGCATTCCACTGAAGTACAGGGAGCTCAATAGATGTCCTTAATGAGGTTTTAATGCTTCTGTGTAGTTTGAAATAACAAAATTCTACTGATTCCAGCAAAATTAAGGCAGTGATCCCATTGAAAAAGGTAACTAATGTGAGGCTCAGTGTGATTGACCAAGCTTCCTACTCTCCCATTGCAGTCTCCTCCAGAAGGCAGTACAGAGCAGGAGTTTATCTGTGATGTTCCAAATTACCCTGTAGAGGAGCCAGTTTCTGAAATTGAACTCAGAAAAGGACATCATAACAGTTAGAAAATAACATCATAACATAGACATGTAAATTAGACGTCTTATTTTAAAAAGCCTCATACAAATGAATGCATTGCCAGAAAGCATTTTAAAAACAGGTAACCTTAATGGAGGACAGAAAGGGAAAATACATGATCACAAGTTTTATGGGATCAATCTTACAACTTCACATTAAAAAGTAAGTGAAACATTGGCACACATGACAGAGCAAGCAGGTAGTCTTTGTTCTATGAAATGTGTTCATGTACACCCATGCCTACATATGGAGAGAGGAACAGAATATAAACAGAAGGATTATTTGGAGCAGGTAGAAAGTAAGATAAATATCTCCACAGTAAGCTGCCACTAAAAAGGACAAGGATTACCAGAATGCAGTTTTTAATTGGGTTTGACAGACTTTTGAGAATGGGAAGCATCAGCACTATGGCTGTCACCATGTTCAAGGACCATAGCCAAGAAAGGATAATCTCTGAAATTCATTAGCATTTTCTGAGGCTCTGCAGTTTTGTGACTTTAGTTAGAATTGGCCGTCTCTCATGATTCTGAGGAAATGCATCCACTTTGTTACATAATTGTGGAAAGGCACCTGGAATGAAAGCCAGGGATCTGCTTTATTATTTGTATTCTATGGAAGCTGTTGTTTTATCAAATATTACAGTACTGCAAATTCATTAATCTCAGCATAATGAAGGACTGGGAATGTAATCACAAAACACACTCCTGTAAGAAATCCTTGTTAAAAGGTCCACCTTAGTCATGGTCAGGGCATCTAGTTTTGTCTAGTGTAGCTCTAGCTTGATACTAAATTCGTACGGATCTCTTAAGACAGTTGTCTATTTTATTTTATGAAAATGTAAATAGAGAACAATGTAATAAATTAAGTAAAAGCTCCGGAGAGAAAACGCTTTTTCCTGTCATTCTGAACATGGCACTTGAAAGAGCTGTTACCTGGATACAATATAAGAAAGGGAGAATGTTTTGTGCCATGCTGCTTGCAAGCATACAGCCAGAGAAGAATTCTCAAATGAAAGATAGTTTGTGGCATAAAAATATTCATTCTCTTGATAATTAACTACTTAACACTTCACCACTAGTCAAATATTGAGGTCTTTATTCATTTTCGCTTGGCTTGTAAACACTAAGATCTCAAGACTTAGCTGGAAGTTTTCTGAGCAATTCAGCACAGTATGTAGGACCCAAGCAGTATAACCAGGTACAGAATCTAAGAGGAAAGGGAAAAAAAAGGTATCTGCTGCTGAGGGAGTATAAGAGGCTTTCTGGAAGGCACTACAACTCTGCAGCTATCATGATTGGTTGGTTGGGGTTTTTTCTTAGTATATGAAATTTTCACATCTACCAGGTTAGAAAAATACCATGTAACTACCTTTACAGACTTTTAAAACCAAGTTCTTTTAATAATTCCTATTTTGCACAGCAGGTTCATATAGTCAGTCCCTCTGATAGTTAGGAAATACAAATTTCTGAGAACAATGCAGCATCCTGTGTGATCTACAACTGTCCCTAAAGCAAATGGTAGCTGTTTTAAATCATCTGCTTATTCTGATATAACAGCAGTCTCCTGAAACTATCTTTGTTGTGATTGGTTTAAAAGCAAACACTTCCAGAATCAAAATGTGAATAACACAGTCCATTCAGCAAAAAGTAGAGAGGAAAATGTCAAAAAATCAAGAAATATATATTTTAATATTTTTCCCTTTTTATTTTAAATTCACAGAAGTATTTAAATAGCACAAGGAACTTACTGTCTCTCATTGAGCATATAACCTTACTGTTATCCTTTATAACCCCTCAGTCCCATCTTATAAAAAATCCACTGAGTTCAATAGTGCAGCAGTGAAGCAGCAGGGCATCTCCACAAAACCATGTGACTCTCCTTGTAAAAGTTCTGTGTTCATTCTCAGGCAGTGAAGAGAATCATTATTATTGTTACTAATGCTAAGAAAAGGTATTTCAAAGTAAAAAGAAAATTACTTTATTAATATAAAATGCCTCATTACCCACTGCTGGTTATTAGTGTTCTTTTGCTCTTGCCTATAGCTTGTCTTCATTCCCTTTCACTACAGAAATTTTATCACCCTTTCATCCTACTGTAATTTTCCTTCCTAATGCTCATCTTCAGAAGATTGTAGTCAGACAACACTATGTTTTAAGATCCAAATAAGAGACATTTAACGCAGAACAGACAGAAAGATTGTTTGGCAAAGAAAGCACACACACACAGACAATTGTAAAGATATTTCTTACTTTCATTTACTTTTCTCATAAACATTATGTGTTAATATCTCATTTTTCAAAATTTTAATATAGTAAATTGCTGGAAATTTTGTCTCTAATCCAGCCAGGATATAAGCACATGCTTAGCTAGAAATTTTCACATCCATTTCTTTGAAGCCAGTAACCCCACAGAACTCTAATCTGAAACAGCTTTAAATATTTTAATGAACAAGGAGCAGAAATAGTTCTGATTTCTAGAAGAGAGGACACAAAAGTATCTTCTACATGTCATGCCTCTGTTCTTGCTAGTATATATATATATATATATATATATATATCTGATCCTATTAACCCTGATAGCTTGATACAAAAAAATCAATGACATATGATTTTAAAGTGCTTTTGTTTTGTTGTTTTCAGGATTTCCTGGTTGAGTGGTTGGTTGTTTTTTTTCCATGTGATAACTGTCCAGACAATATCAATTATCTTTCTTTAGAATCTCCTCAGCATCACTACTCATCATATGAAAATTTACTCATGGCTTCACAGAGTATGTAAGACTAGAAGTGCAGTGTGGAGGGTAGCTGCGTTATGCTGATTTGGGCGGATATGTACATTATTACTATGGTGTATTAAAAGGACAAAGGATTAAATCCACAAAATATTTTATAAAACTTTCAGATGGCACATGCATAAATTCAGCTGTAAAAAGTGTGACTTGTCTCGTTGTGGCCAAAAATGATTACAGGAATGTGAGCTCAACTGAAAGAACTCACATACAATGAGAAAGAAAACCTGTATGTTTATCCTGTACAGTTCTGACTGATTTTTAGACATTTGGCTTCTGTTTTGAAACACCAAGCACTGCTAAACTGAAATTTCAAATATGTGCTTAATAATTGGTTGTAGTCAAAGGTGAAGGATATGCAAGTAATAATGGGTTTCAAAACGTTTCTTTTTTTTTCCCCTGTTGTGATTTGAAGTTCATGGCAGATTATATTCATTTGGAAGGAGAATTGCATTGAATAGTGGTAAACTGTGATACCTCTGGAGACCATACAAAGACTATTATGAGTTTAATGGACATTACTTAATTTCTATAATGTACCAAATTAGTGTAACACAACTTAGACTGGATGGCTGACACATCTGAAAATGGATTAGAGTTGACTTTTCATATGGGCAGGCATTATGCAAATGACAGAAAACTGAATGAGTTGGTCACTTAGCTTAAATATCTGTCTAGACTTGCAAACTTTGTGTAGGTGTGTTTATTGTTTGTGTGTTTATTGTCGGCCAAGATTACCACCATTGTAATCAACAAGGCTGTATAGGGGGTAGAAGCAAGAGTACAATGCTTTTCAGATCTTTCCTTTGCCTTAAGAACCAGCTCAGAATAATTTACTTTCCTGGGCATCAGATATCTACTTCAAGATACTTATCTGATCATACGTAAAAATAGGTAAGGAAAAAAAAACAAAACCAAGTAACAGTTGCATCTATGGCCGGAATTGTAACACAGTAAATGCTATTTTTTGCCATTTCTGGTAAAACGTTTTAGGCTGTTCCCTTAGCTGAGAGCACCAGTCTCAGGGCTGGCCTGGGTTCATCTTGGCGAGAGCTGAGTTGGGCTGGACTGGTTTCACCTCCTGCCTTGGGTCCAAGTGCGTGTTGCCTCCCCTGCCTGAGCCTGAACAGTGCCAGTGCCTCCATGGGAAGGGCCTGGCAAACCCAGGGAGTCCTCACGTCTGAGCATGGGGAAATGGTGAGGTTTATGCTCATTCCTCAGCTGGGATCAGCCAGAAGGCTGAGGTGAGAAAGCATTTAAAAATAAATCCAAATGTATTAATTGAAGAACAAATATGTACCCCATTCCCCACACAAATCTCCCATGCATTTCATAAACAACCTGTTCCTCCTGGTGAGACTTTTTGAGGTTCCAACCCCATTAAAACCTTTCCATCCTGCAACTCATGAGGCATACTGAAGTGCTGACCATAGATCCCAAAGAGATACTGGAAGCAGGAGAAAAAGGCCAGATAGAAGGGGTAGATCTTAGCCAGTTCACACACAAGGCTTTTAAGCGTAATATTATTATTTGTTTAAACACTTGGACTGTTAAATAGTTAATTGGACTAACAATGAATTCGTAGCTGAATGTATATTATTTTCCTTTTTGCTTACAAATCTTTGAGTATAATAGAATATAGTGAACAGGCAATAAAATACTTGAGAACAAAGCTGTTTCGTTCACTGTTTTCACACCCTGATTAAAAAAAAATGCAGTCATCATATGAAAAATTAAAATCTTGGAAGGGAAAAATTAATTAAAGTCATAAGAAATAGCCCAGACATTTTCCTTAGCTCTGCTCTCATGCACTCTCTGTACCTGAAGATTTAGCAATTTTATTTTTTTTACCAAGAAGAGCTGTCTTCCCAACACATATTGACCACTGAAATACAAAGTTAGGAAGGCAGGTAGCTAAGACATCTAGGTCAACTGAATATGCCTGTGGTATCACAGGAGAAAATGTGTACCTGTGAATGAACTTGGCTGTCTGCTTATTCTTTAATCTAGGGTAGAAGAATCTTTCCATCATTACTCTTAATATTTATGCAGGGATTTCTTTCACGTGGAAGCAAAGAAGGGAATTTTACAGTCTTGTCCAGCATGTGATGATTTGCACCCATAGCATTTGGAGTTGTGATTTTATATGTCATAAACTAAGAAGAGTTTCTCTAGGTCAATGCTTTGTTGAAAAAGACTTTTAAAGAGCAACCAGAGGTTGTGGGACTGTAGGTGTTCTTCTGCAGTAATATGTCAACCAGGCTCCAGGGGCAGGCTTTCAGCTGAAGCAGAACAAATATTGCAAAAAATTTTCAGTCTTCAAAATTACTTCTAATGTTGGTGAGTGAGCTAAAGAAATAGTAGGTGAAATAAATGATGAGTATTACTCAAAAGTGAGACGTTACTACATAATTCCTTTCCTGAAGTATACAAGATCACTTCGCTCACAAAAACACTTTGGAAGTAAGCTGCATTGCAGCAGTGAGCAACGTGATCTTCCTCCTTATAATGCACAAGAAATTTCAACATGTTTTTTTTATGTTGGAACAGCTTTAAGAATTATTGTGAGATTTGGAGGCAAAAAACAATTTAACATAAGATTACATTATGATCATATTTTTAAACTTTCAAAATACATTAATGTACATTACAAAGACACCAAAGATAAATAATTTGCACATTTTGCTACTCATATTCAGCTGAGTATTCCTCACTTTTCTTGTTGTGATATGCTTTTTATATCAGCTGCCAAGAGACAAAAAACCTGTTTATGAAGGGATAGATAGATAGATATCTCGGTTTTGCAGGTTTACAAAAAAGTTACACAAGCATCAGTAGAGTAACTAAAAGATATATGAATATAGTTAAATGAGAATTAAAAGATCCCTAAATTCCAAATCTGGTAATGTATTTGCATAGTCAGTTTAATCTGAAGTGATGTTCTCCTTTACCTGTGATACAGGGAAGGAAAGGGTTAAAGAGATGCTTAGTAGGAATTAGTTGTTAAAACGATGCATATGGCTTGCTCAACACTTACCTTACCAAGCATAAAAGGAGGACNTTCAACCCAGAGGAAGACTCCCTTTCTTCATCTGAAGACCCTTGCCCACGACCACCAGAAGGCAGTGGGCATGCGCAGATTAATGCAAATGACTTTTGAACTCATTATAATTTGAAGAAGGGATAGGTTATGAATATGTATAGGCATATTGTAACCTGTTGAATATGTAACCTGTAACCCGACATGTAGCTAGCCGAGTGCCGCGAATGGTGCGCGTGCTTTGGGGGGTTATCCCCATGCATCCCAGTGCTTGGAATTAAACATACCTACTTTACAACTTACAGAGTTGTGGAGTTTTATCTGTGTATCACCTGCCTGTATAATGCACTGAGATATTAGAAGACACAGTAGGTTATGTAGCCTGCATAAAATTTGTTTCTGAACACGTGTTTGTCCATAACAGAACAGTGGAATTATAAATAGTGAATTTCAATGTTGACATGTCTTTCTGCTTAAGTAATGAGAAACTAAATTCAACTTAATAACATTAAAATAATTGTTAATATTAGTGTGATATGTTGGCAATAATTTGTAGTTGACTGTCTCGCAATACTCAAAGATTTTAATGAATTGTAGATCAGAAGATCATGAAATACCCAGCACACCAAGTTCACCCTAGAGAGAGGGACTCAGTGTGGGTGCTGCCAGTGCAGCCAGGGGATCTTGCCACTCTCATAAGGGGCCTGTAGGAAGCTCAAGTGATTCTTGTTTTAGTCAAGTCTGAGATAAATTGTGAAGTTGACAGGAATATCTTGGTCTTTGATACAAGGAAAGATGAGCCTTAACATGGTAAGAACAAGTAAAATATTATAAGTAATGGGAACAATTTCATTTGAGGAGATGATACCATGTGTGCAGTTTGATAATTATAGTGGTGGTAGTTTGAAGTGCAGGAAAAGTTGAATTTGGAAAGTAGAGTTCACAGACAGATTACTATAGAGATCTTTTCTAGAGTAAGAGTGATCAGAAGATGTTTGGGCAGTTGAGGAAATCTTGTAAATAGTAATAATATAGCTATGAAGTGATTTAATTTGCTTGAATATTGGTCAGAATACAAATTTCAAAACAGACAAAGGAAAAGTGCATTGCCTGATAATTTATGTGGCAAGGTCCAAGATCATAAGTTTTTTTGAATTAAAACTAGAAATGAACAATATACTGGTAGTTTGAATGTACTAAAACCCAGAAATACTGACCTTTGATCCTACAACAGAGAGGGGCATGAGGTTATTTCGTTCCATTCTATGCCTTTATTTATGTTTCCACCTCTGAGTTGTGGGCAGCTGTTCAACATATTTTCTCATTGAGAACAGAGGAAATAAGCAAAGGAATAAAACATGCAAAATGTGAAAGGAATATTGCGTGTTCTGAACAAAGCTGTTTGTTCCTTTCCTCCTCACAAAGATACCTTTATTCAGTCCTAGATCAGTGTGTTCTCAGCTGGTGTAAAAACCCAGTTAGAATTAGGTTGTTGTATCTGTGTGCACAGTTACCCTTTACTCAATACATATTCTTTGTCCAGAAAATATTAATTTCTTATTATTTTTATGCAGTCTAGGTGCAGCCATTCTCAACCTTTTAGACCAGGCTCTGCTCTTTTCATCTCTAGTAGTTTGGTTGCTGTCTTCCTTTGCTTTCACCCTGGCTAACTAGATAAATCCTGTTCCTTCTAAAGGAGAAGGTGTAGACTTGTCTTTGAGGAGAAGTAGCAGTTGCATCTGGTGAGTCAGTGGCCACCACAGCTAAACTGAGATCCAGACCAAGCCATTGACATTATTTTACTCTCATCCTTCCATTTTTATTACTGCAGAATGAACGAGTTAACTGGAACAGATGTGAGGCATGGAAAAGGAGCACTGAGGACTGAAAGGAAATGAAGGCTACCTTTTGGAATTTCTTGTGTTTTTTACTGAACAACTTTGGTATGCTATATGTAGGGAGTTATTTGCAACTTGTAAACAAATAAAATAAGCCAAACAGTGCAATTTCAGTTGCAAAACAAAAGATGGAGCAATACTCACTGAGCATTACTTTACTTCAAAGTTCCATCTCCCTAAGTTCCTTCCTATATTCAAAACTCTCTAAGGGACAACTTGAAGTGGGGGACAACTGTAACATTATTGTGAGCATTCTTACTCCATTAATAGTCTCCCTAAGCCAGAGGTCTCTTGGTGAATATTCTGTAGTGATGATAACAATAAGGTTTAAATGCACTTCTCTGACATACCCACACAAGGTTATGCCTATGTATTGCAGGATATTCAGTTGTGGAGCTTAACACAAGAATGAACTTAGTATGTCACAAGGGACATGCATAAACCTGCTTCAGCATGAATTAAGCCCACAGTTTTTATCCTAGTCTTAAATAATATTGTAATAATTTTAACCCAGAGTGCTCTAATTCAGAAAAAAAAGCATGGAAAGTTGTGTTTTGAGAAGAGTGGGGGTTTTATTCTATTTGTTTTAAGTGGAATGTGTGAATGAAAGATATGAATAGACATCATTATCTTACCTATTCTTTCTTTCCCACTGCGTGCACATCTTAATCCTCTTAATCCACATCTTATCCTCTTATTTTAGTGAGTAAGTGTACCCTCTCAAAAGACCCTCTTTACAAACTCTTTCCAGTGGAATTCCATGAGTGTAACAACAGCTACAAACTGAAGCAACTCTATATGCTTTAATTTAACTGGAATAATTCCATTACTATTCAGCTGTTTATTAATTTCCTAGAGTTGAGCTGGGTTATCACTAAATACTTGCAATTTTAATGACACTTCGGGGAAAAGTAGTTGGACATTCAAGTCAGATTTTTACAGTGATACTCAGGCAGAAACTAGGCTTTGACAGAATGAAAGACAATTAAAGCTAAAATTTCACAGCCTTTGAGAAAATATTTATTTGTCCTGCTGTTTCGCTTCCTTCCTTTCATGAGTTTGATTATCTAAAGCCAGTATTTTTAACATTAAAAAATCATTATAAGAAAAATAAATTAGAAAGAAATAATTTTCCCAATTGTGTTATGAATTATGAAACAATCTGTAACTTAATGATTGCATTTGTTGCTGCTGTCTGTGTCTAATGGACAAGGTCCATTAAATCAGTGGGTATGCAGTATTTGGTTATCTATTCGTTGTTCAGTGCCACTCCCTTTCTCAAGTAAATTTAGATCTCTATATTCAAAACCAGCTTTGAAGAGACAATTCTTAACTTTGAATGAACTTTTTTTTGCCCTTTATCAAGATAAATTCTCTTTGTTTTTTAGTCACTTCATTTCATTGCTGTCTTGTGAGAAGAATGTGTGTTATTTCAATTTTAAAGATGTAGAATGGGTATATATGGAGGTTAAGGTTTACATATTCATCAGTGACATCTGGTAAGGTGAATGGCATGCATGAGTACATATTTCCAATTACTGACATGCAAATTATTGTTACCCTGTACTCTATGCCAAACCCTGCTATCAGTCTCTTATCTGGCTTTTTGCCAGTGCAGCTGCTTACTTTCTAATATTGAATTCAGTCTACACTAACATTTAACATATTTCAGATAGCTCGATTATAGTTGCATATGCTGTGAAGTAGCAAATAAAAATAACACATTAATTAATTTTGTAATTTCTGTGGATAACACACTTTAGCATGTGGCTGTATTGAGCCTTGCATAAGAGGTCCTAATTCTCAATGCAAATCCCACACTCTGTGGAAATACAAATAATAGTATCATGTGTGAAGCCCCAGAGGTTGCACAGATGAGAATACATAGCGACAAATTAATGAACAAAGCATGAGAAATTAAAGGAATTGAACAGTTTCAGAGCAGAAAACTCAAAAGGAATCAAGCAGGGTTAAACCCAATGCTGGATTCAACAAGGAGATGAAGGAAATCTCAGTTCCAATTCTATTTATGTTTTACAGAAAACACTAACTGGATTTTAAAGAAAATGAAGAGTAAAGCCTAGAAACTTGATTATTTCTCAGCTACTGACTGCTCTAAATGCAAACTATCAAGTCAGAAGACTGTATTTATTCTTCAGTCATTCTCTGGACTTGTAAAGTCCTGTAGCAAGGGATGACCAACGGATCTGAATGCACCATCTCTGGTCTGATAAATAGGAAACTTTCACAGAATATAAGATATATCAATCAGATCCCGTAACATGGCTGTATGAATTACTAACCACTGGATTAAGGGTAAAGTATCTCCTTCAGCTGCATGTCAGAGGCAGACCTGTAACTCCTCCTGCTTGAACAGTCATTGGCATTTGCACTTAGCAGAGGGCTTTATGTGCTCGCGTCTTACACAGCTTACTACAACTTTATTTTACACCATGCATCAGCAGGGTGACTCCAGGACAGAGAATGAGAGTTAAACCTGATGTAAGGCACAAAATTCATGCCATACAAGCATCCTAAGAATCTGACACTCAACTCTGGTTTCCTGTTTTAAGTCTTTGAACTAACCTTATCCTTATCTAGTGTATGACTGAAGTCAGCAATTCTCTGCCCTGATGATTTGAATGGGAATATTACCAAGGGATTTATAACCCCAGTCATAGGCTTTTGGAAGAGTATTCATCAGTTTCAACAATTTGGGCTCATTCCATTTAGAGCTCAACCTCAATGGGGTATACAAGTCTGCATAAGACCCTCATTGCACAAGGTTCTGAAACTCCAAAGTGCAAAACTTGGGTGAGATATCAAATCAGTTCATAATTCATTATATTTTGTAATAAATGGTGGTATTGTGAAAGCAACTTAAAAATAGGAAAATAAAAGGCAAAAAAAAGGGAAGCAAAGAAAATAGAAAGAAAATAATGTTTTCTGTGTATAAATTTAAGAATAATGTATAATGAGCTACTGCTTTAATTGACTTTACATAAAACATTTTCAATACTGCCATAGAAAGCATACTAAAGAAGAAAGACATTTCTTAAAAACTTAGGGCCAGATTCCAAATGTTTTTCATTTCATACAATCATTTATAATTCTCCAAAGGGCAGAATTATACTGAAAGTTTAGAGGTAATTTCTGATTTACTATTATATTGCCTATATATTACAGATACGTATGGTTGTATAGGACACAACACAAATATTAGAGCAGTATTTCTCATCTTTTCCACAATTCAAGTGGCATTGTCAGCAGGTTATTTCAGAATTAATTACTTGAAGCTCATACAGAATAATTTAATGAAACTAAATAATTTCTATCTACTTTTATCATATTTGTTTTTCCACCAGGAAAAACAATTTCTCATTAGGGAGCTAAGTAATCAACCGTGCTCAGATTAAGAGAAAATAGTGTAAAAAGTTTTCTACATTTCTCACTTCATCTTTCTGTTTTCTATTCATAACTTCAGTTTAATGATACTTTGTGATACATCATGAGGCAAAAAATGTTGGAGCCAAAAACCAGCAGGATATATTATTGGGCCTGCTATTTAGTAACAGCAAGAACGTACTATTCTCTATAAATGACCTTTTTTTACACATCGGGAATTGAGCCCTCAGTATGTCCTTGATAAATGAAAAATACCTCTGGCATGAGGAGACCAACAGGCACCCCCTCAGACATTTTAAATGATAATTGCCACAGCAGGCTGTCTTTACAACAGAATGATGACCAAACTCTGAAAACAACGTTTTATAAACAACATTTTACAAGGGTATTTGACAACTACTTTTATTTTTGTACTTCATAAGAGTCATTTACCTTTATTAGATGGCTGCCTTCACGGGGGAAAAAATGAAAGTCCAGGTCTACAACTCCATCATTCTTCTTATGAAGCTGTGTTAGATTAATAGGACCCTGGTGATTTCATATAATTTACCAGCCAGCCACTGGTAACTTCATAAGAATTTTTCCCTGAGGGACCACAGGATGCTGAACTGCTGCGTCTGAGCACTAGCGCTACATTACTTATTGGATGAAAGTGGTAGAATTAGATGAGAGCATTTACAACACTGTTTGGTCCTTGCTGTTTTGCAGCAAGAATCCCTGTTGTGCCCAGTGTGTGAGATCATGGACAGAGAAGATACATATTTACAGTTACCTGTTCATTCACGAGCCAGTGTGACGGCCTGCTTTCAAATATGAAGAAAAACCACTCATCAACTACAACCTTTCAGGCTTGTAAAAGCTTGCAAAAGTGGTGAAAGAGCAGGATAGATTTTAACTTTCTGACTTTCATCACAGGAAAGATTAAAGAAAAGAAGACTGAGTGTCGCAGTAACGACACGAAAGAAGGAGACAGAGACACCTGTTCAGAGAGCAAGAAGCAACTGCTCAGGTGAGACCCGCCCAGTTTATTTTATATGTGTCTTAGAAATCACTGTCCATTGGAGGGAACAGCTTGTCGTCCCTCAATCACACTGGTCAAAGGAAATGTCCATCAAACTTCTGTGCCCAGGAGAAAGGAACGTAAACAAAAAGATACCGTTACAATAACATGGCTATGTTTACAGAGAAGTGTGTGACAAACTAGTTACAAAAGAATGATAACATCCAGAACTGCAAAAGTCAGGGCAACAACTGAGAAATTGTTATATGTCGCACTTGAACACGAAAGAAAGAGGCAGACACACGTTGGAGAGACAGAGCCAAAACTCTGGAGAGCACCGGGGAGCACTCCCCGGACTTTATTTTATACATCCTCTTAAAAATCACAGTGGATTGGAGGGAGAATTTGTCGCCCCTCAATCACACTGGTCAAAGGAAATATCCATCAAATATCTCCGCCCAGGAGAAAGGAATGCAAACAATAGAACACAGTTAGAAAAACATGGCTATGTTTACAGAGAATGCATGAGAAACTGTTACAGAAAAATGAAAATATCGAAGAACTGCAAAACTCAGGGCCACGCTTATATGTATGTATAAGTCCATGAATATAATAATTGAGACAAATTAGATGTAGCCATGGGCATTTCAAGGAGAATAATGTGTGACCCTCGGAATTAATTATTTTTTAAAATACCATTTATTGTTTGAATTACAGCAAGAAGTTTCAATATATCTCCAATTTAATATGTGATCTTCTATTAGCAAGCAGTCAAGGAGCACTTGTTATGAGGGAAATCTTTTTGGATTTTAAGGTCCTCTCACCATCTCCTTCCAGTTTAGATTAAAGGATGCTGTTACATTTATGTCATAGCCAAAGCAGATGTATACCTCTTTGAGTTCAGAATGCAATGTCAGACATGTTGTCATACAGAGTAAGAAGGAATCACCAAGTGTTAATGTATTTCACAAAATATAATTCCCATCCAAATAAAATAGTATTTTTAAACCTGTTCAGTTCATGAAATGTCACCTTTGGCATTTGATATCAAAATCAGCTATTGGAATCCTTACCTTTCCAATGCAGAACTGTTATCTTCAATGTCATCTCCATTGCTGAAGAAGCCATAGTAGATGTTTTAAATGTCTATAAATTCTAGAAAACATTGATTATTTGCAAAAGTTATGAATAATATTTGAAAACAAAATTTGCAAGAAAGATTCCCATTTATCCTCTGCTAGAAGTACAAAGTAGATGAGTCTTCCATCAGTACTTCAATATTATGTACAAAAAAAAAAGAAGTTTATTTAAGCAACAGCAGCAAATTATTGAGTGTGGCGGTTTTTTGCAACTATTTTCTGTGTGCTGTATAATTTCTCCCAGTCATTAGGATCTAGACTTGTAAATGTTAATGACATTATTGCCGTCAAATAGTCACAAGTCAAAGTTTCTAAATGCGTCTTCTTTAAATTAGGAACCTTTGTTTAGGTTCTACAAAATTTCAAAACTGTTACTGAAGTTACAATGGCTATATTATATCTTGACTGCAGCCCTATGTCAAGTTTCTCATTAATCTTCACCATTCCTTGATACCACAAGAAATTATCCACACTGCTATTTGACTGGGAATTTTGCTCAGCATCTGTGGTGAAAATTCTACAGCATGTGATCTTCTATTTTTTAATCTTATGTCTGTAAGTTAATGTTGGAAATCCCGGAAGGAGAACAAAGAAGAATTCGTGTGGAACACATTATATTGGTACACGCAGGTTAGAAATGGAAACAAGTTCGCATGAGCTTATTGACCAGAAGTCTCTGCCACCATGATATATAGCTTTAGAATCGAACTCTATAGATCATCTCAATTTCTGTCACTGTGCAGTTCAAAGTTTTGCAGGTTTCTTGTGGAAAGAAAGACATAACCCCTTATATCTCTGTAGCTGAGGCACTGATATGTTTCTCATTCAGAAAAATGACCCTGGGATACAAATGAAAATGAAATGTAACTGCTCATCTCAAGAGGTTATCCCAAGGCTTACACAGTGAAATTGAATTTTTTAAAGTTTTGTTTCACTAAAAAGTGACAACAAATTTTTTAGTGTACATACTTTAATGAGTTTATATCCTATGCAAAAACAGTCCTATTATAAACAATGTTAAGAGACAAAGTGTTGCAAGGACCTTTCTCATTTAGATTAGGGGAAAAAACAGCTGTGACATTGCCCTTCAAAGGCCTTATCACAACTCTGGTGTCATAAGCTCAACCTTTGTGTCTGCATAGAAATGTCTTGTAATAACTGTTTTGAAATAGTAGGAATCTGAGAGCTGCTCACATTCTTTATTGTAGGACCATTACACAAAACATTTTCAGAATTAGTCTTCATTTTTGCTGATTTGTTGTTTTAATAAAGACAAAAAACTGTGAAGAACTAACCTCTTTGGTACATTGATCCACATATGTGAGCTATAGGCATAGATTTTACCACTGAAAAATTACTTACTTTGTCTGGTTGGCCTCAGTGAAACAACATGAGGTTTTCTGAGATAAACTTTCATTTGGATATGATAAATATGAAAAATTCTATTTATTCATTTGCTCTCCACAGCTGCCGTATTGCAGGTGGGAATCCAGGAACCCCATGATTTACATTAATGCTATAATTTCTGAATAGTGACTTCCATTAGAATTATTAACTCAAAATCAGTGCTAAAAAAGATAGCATACCTTTCCTGTGGTAAAAGACGTGTGGTCTTTGGACAAGTCCTGCTTGCATTAATATCAATGTCAAAACTCCCGCTGACTTTCCTGAGAGATAAATGGGCCCCATTTACTGCATACTTAAGACCCTAAAGGATCTTTTAAAGCCTTCAATAAACCAAGCCCCTGTTGTACTGTGGCTGGTTAATTCTGTTGGAATCATTCCCTGAGTAGCACTACATTGCAAAACATATTTTTTTTTCCATTTCAATTTCTTTTTTCTCATACCATTTTATTGCTTTTGTCCCTTTTCTTCATGTTTCATAATCAGCTCCAATGTCTTCTTAGGCTAGCACTCAAATTTACTGAGAGGGCAAGCAGCAGGCAGTGAAACAAGGGCAAACAGAGGAGTTGGAAAAATTCCAAAAATTGGAATTACTGGGAAAAGACATGCTAGTTCAAATAGTTTTAAGTTATTCAAATGCATCTACTTTCATTTTTTGTATGGTTTTTGACACTAAATACTTGAGCTCACTGAATCTTATGGCTGTCTCAGCTTTCATTAGTTTAATAGATCTTACCAGTAATATCATTTCCCCCAAGAAGCACAAACCAAAACCACTCAGAAATAAATCACTGAAGTTTGAAAATAATTATAATTTTTAGTTCTTTCAGCAGACAAAATTAATCTCCAAATATGCACATTTTGTCAAGTAAGTATTTGTTTATATTAACCAAAGTTTATTTCCTCAGCTATACTGATTAGTACCAAAGATAACAGAGAATTCACATATGCACAGGCACATAACTGTATACACAC
Organism: Climacteris rufus; assembly: GCA_013398175.1. Lineage (NCBI taxonomy): Eukaryota > Metazoa > Chordata > Aves > Passeriformes > Climacteridae > Climacteris > Climacteris rufus. The sequence goes on along the minus strand of VZRZ01008807.1, from coordinate 165,019 downwards.
AAATGTGCAGTTGTAGAACCATGTGTGTTTTGTATGTATTTACCTTCCATCCCCATAATGCTCCTTCCTTTACATTTCATCTGCAGATTGTCCTCCAAATCCACAGTATGTGGCATGACATAACTGTCAGTTCTCTTCTCCGGATGCTCTCAAAAGGGCAACGAATACTGGAGAGAGAGTTAACTTGAAATGACTAAATTCCTTTGAAGGAATATAATAGAAATATGTACTTGATGTACTTGATAGTACATTCCTGATTAGACCTCTTCACCTGAACCCATTCTTCATTCCCTTTCTGTTGGCAACACCTTTTATTGTAAAGGGACAGCTTTGTGCAAGCTACTTTGTAGAGCCAGTGATTAAGTAAGGCAAGCTGTGCAGCTGCTGTGAAGTGCTCAAAATTATACTTTACTAAGGTATGTCTCCTTATGGGATTAACTGGATGATAATTAAGCCTTCCCTGCTTCTAGATGACACAAACCTGTCAGAAGCTTCAGCTCACCATTTTTAAAGCAATGGTGTTTGTAGTGCTCCATCCTTTTGTGAGGTGCATTGGTTTCCTGTCTGGATCAGGGATCAGGGACCAGGGTCACTTATATTGAAACACATGCTGTATCAACGCTTGCAATATTTTTTCCAGACAGGGTAAGACCTGGAGAGATGGTTAGTAAAAGAGAACACAAAACAAAGCCACACAGCAGGAACGTTACAAAGCATTCCACAACTGCATGAAATATAGTTGTGCTTTCAATGAAGCTGTCTGGGAGGATGAGACTGCAAGTTACTGTGGGAGTATTTCAGAATGCATATATCAGTCCTGTGTTCTTAGGTCATCTGCACTTGCTCATACACTGTGCTCCATAAAAAATGCTCCAAGGGGGACCCAAAGTTTTTCAAATATACCTTAGTTAAACCACAAATGCAGAGAATGGCAGCTACCTGTGGACCACTGCTGCAGCTGAGGCATTTAACCTGGAACCACTGCAACTGACATAAAGTGAAACTACCAGGGCAAAATCCTCCAAAAGATTCACCCAGCTCTGAAATCAGTCTCTGACACAAGCTAATGCATTAGCCAATGGCTTAATTTTGTTAAGTTCATGAACAACAGAAGTCATTGCCTTTAATTTTTTTTTAACATTATAGGATGTAAGAATAGACCTCTTAGGAGCTGAAAAGCTGGTTTATAGTTTCAGTTGTCATAAGTTTTAGTAATGCCATAAAAAGTTGTTGGGTTTTTTGGCATTTTTTTGTTCTTCAAAGCATTTTATTTTCTTGAATTATCTGCTAAAATACTTAGTAAGATTTTTTTTTTCCTCAATTTCATCTGGTTGCAGTTCAAATTAATTTTTCCTATAAAGGAAAAGTTTTCAAAAAAATAAAACCTATTTTATGAAATAAACTCTGATATCATTCATTTATATCACTTAGGAAAGTCATATGCAATTGGAGCCACTGGGCCTGAGAGAAAAAAACAAGTCAATGACAATTATTTTCTTTTTATTATCTGGCTGCAAGAATTTTCTGAGTTTCTGTAAAAACAAAACTGTCTTGTTCTTCGCCATATTATGCCCTTCTATTATCTTCAAAGATTAAGAATAAAATGTCCTGAAACTACCAGCAACCTGCACAAAGTACTGTCACCATCTACAGGTGTATCTCATATGATGATATGACAAGTCAGTAATCAGGTTAGACAGTTATATTACAATTTACAAGAGTATTGTTACCTAATGTAACTTGTCTAAGATTCTTGAATATATGAAAGCTTGTTGACATTTTCTGCAAGTAATATATTAACAAATCTATTTTGAATCTCTAAAATCTTGAGGAATAATTATCTTCTTTTTTATGGCAATATTATTTGAAAATTTGGGATAACAAAGGAACAGTAAACTAAGCTGTTGTTGCACAGCAGGTGAAAACACAAGGTAAAAATAAAGTGATGCTTCTTTTGGGATTGGTGTGATAACTGCACCCACACAAGTTTAATTTTGGGAATATTTTCAGTCACTGCAATTCACTTCCTTTAACAAGCTCATTCATTCAGTCTCAAACATTCCAAAGCTCAATGCCCTGTGATTAGCACTGCTTTGTTACACATAGAAAGGGGAAGAAGAGTCGAATAATTTGTAACAGACTACAAGACTATTGACATATACATTGATGTTACCCGTGACAGGATAGGCCCTAGTGGTGGTGATCCACAGGTGGCAGCACACAGTACTAAATAATCTGAACACCACTGAATTGAAAATAGTGCTAGAATTCAAACCCATTTAATTCAGTCAAACACAGTTGTGCTATAGACTGCCCATAGATCATCTTTTGGAAGACTCATTTGAAACAAATAAAATTACAGTGACCATGCTTTTTATTTAACCTTTGATTCTGTCAGTATTCATACTATGACTCAATTATGGATATTATATAGTCTGTAATATAAATATAGTCCAAAACCAGATATTAAGCTCTGAAATGCCAAGAACACCTGAGAGAAATTGAAAACTATATGTTGCTTTTTGCAATATATGTAACCATTATTAAAGTGCTGTTTCAAACTGTGTGAATACTTAATCTAGATTTCAGGGCTGTTTTTTCCAAAGTACAAAACCTGAAAAATGGGAATGCCTTACTGTGGAGAGAGAGACAGAGAGAGAGGAAGGAACAGACAATTTTTCTCTTTTCCTGTATGAGAAATATTTCCATCTACCAGTGACAGATAGGTGCATTATGGAGAAATCCATAATGCACACGACCTGCTCCCAAATGTTGCCGTCAAATAGAATTCAGTATTATATTTCTGTTATTGACCTTAACTGAAGGTACATCCTTGGGTATGTAATATGACATCAGTGCTAGTGATAGAGAACGGGGAGTCTTAAAAAGATTTGTTAAGATGATTTGGTCATGCTTGTCAAATCTCAGGCATCTCTTACTCATTTCATTATTTTTATATTTTACATTGAATTCTGGGATGTTATATATTGAATGCTAGGATGGAAGACTGAGTACTACAATACAAATTTGACCTTGTTCAAGATGGTCCAGCCCTGCAGAGGTTGGCAATGTCTCCTGGACCATGAGTACGTACGTGTGATTGGTACTCACTTTGCCTCACGTTGCTGTCAGTTCTCCAAAGCTGGCCAAGTGTGACTGCTAAATCTGTCCCAAAATTTTGGAAAACTAATCTGTGCATGCACGAAAATATGTGAAAAACCAAGAACTAAGCCAAATTGTAATCCCTCGGAACCTTGTTACCAGCAACAATTCTTTGATAATTCTCATGAACATAGAAATCTTTTGTTTTGGCAGTTCATTTGTGTCATAGTAGGAGAAATCGAATAATTACATTCAATATCTCCCAAGATATTTACTGTTGAAAAAGAAATTCTTCCAAACATCAGTGTTTTTAGGTGTCATAAATTAACAGTTTAATAACAAAAGATAAAAATCAAGTGCTAAATTTGTTTAGTATATTAATTTAATAGAATTTTCATCAGCCAGAATTTCCAAAAGAAAATAAATCCTGCCAAATGTAAACAGTATAGGGGAAGATATGCTTATACAGAAACTATATTCACATACCTTTCTTTAACATTCACTACCTTGCCCCATGAGTCTGTCTTTATTACAGAAAATAGATCATAAACAGACATTATTTCAGCCTTACTCAAAAATCACAAAAAATTAGTTTAATCAAAATCAGCCTTCCATAACTAAAGAAGGAATTTGAATCAGTGTGGTGGGTTAACCTTGCTGACTGCCAGTTGCCAAACCATCTCACTCCCCGTTATTAGCAGGACAGAAGGAGAAAAAAAGGTGAAAAAGGTCATGGGTTGAGATAAGGACAGGGAGATCACTCTCAAATTACTGACACAAGTAAAACAGACTTGACTTGGGGAAAGGAATTTAATTCACTGTAAATTAAAAATAGAGTAGAATAGTGAGAAATGCAGATAAAATTAAAAACACCTACTCCCAGCCCATTTTCCTGCTCAAACTCAGCTGCATTCCTAATTCAGAATTCTAAGTCCTCCCCCCAAGTGGCACAGGCATGCAAGTAATGGGGGTCCTAGTCAGATTGTAACCCTTTGACTCTGTCAGTCCTTCCTCATCACACTCTTCGCCTAATCCAAGGTGGGTTCCTCAACCATGGAAATAGAGTCCTTCATGAATTTTTTCCATGTGGATCCTTCCCACCAGCAGCAGTTTTTCATTAAAAGCCTCAGCAAGGTTCTTTCCATGGTGTACCATTCTTCAGGAATGGTTTGGGTCCCCTACGAAGCTACAGCTCCCGACAGAAAAGCTGCTGCTCTGTGTGGTCCTCCATGGTCCTGCATCACTATGGTCTTCTCCCCAGGCTGCAGGAGAACCTCTGCTCTGGCACCTGGAGCACCTCCTCTCTTTTCTTCTTCTTTAACCTTGGTGTCTGCAGGGCTGTTTCTCTCACTTCTTATTCCTCTCTCTCACAGCTGTTACTTAGCATTCTTTTACCATTTCTTAAACATGTTATCACAGAGGGGTTGCCAGCTTGTATGATGGGCTCAGGTGGGTCCAGTTTAGGGGCCATTCAGAGCTGGCTGGAACCATCTGTGTCCAACATGGAGCAGCCCCAGGCTCTATCTCACAGAGGCCACTCCTTCAGCATACTATGCTACCAAACCCTTGCCATGTCAATCCAATACAATGAGTCTAACAGTGAAAGACAACACAAGGCATTTCACTGAATCCTGTGTGACCTTCTACAGGCTTTCTCATTCTTCTCTTTCAGAACTTTGCTGTAAAGCATCAGCGGATCTGGCAGTGGCAACAGCAGCAGACAAGTTTTCTGTGGAAAAGATTGTTCAAAATGCTATTAGTATAACCAAAATTATTATTCTGGAAGTATTTCCTTAATTTATTCTTGTTTAGAAAGAAAGAAAAACATGACGACCTGATGTAAATTACTTTTATGGAAAGAGCCTGCATCACACCTTTTATTTCTCTTGTAGCAATATAAATAATGTGAGAAATTCAATAATGTCAAAAAAACCTAAAACCAGGAATTTAATTAAAAATATCTAAGCTACAAATAAAGACTGAAAGTCTGTCTTACATATGTCGTGGTTTTTCCCTGGCCAATGGCCAAGGACCCACAAAAGGCCGCTTCCCTCCCCCCTTCTTGCAACTGGATGGGGGAAAAAAAATGTGTTACTAAACTGTGATAAGAAATACTGGCAGAGAAACTCCTTCATTACAGACAGGCTAACAAGGTCAGTGCTTATAATTGATAAAGTGAATTTATTACAGAATT
>VZRZ01008807.1:147659-159210 GCA_013398175.1 Climacteris rufus | reverse complement strand
TTCCTCACCAGACCAAAATCCCTTCTGTAGGAGATCACTCCCTTCTGCCCCATAGTGGGCTGCGGAGACATCTTCAGCTCCGATGGTTCAAGAGCCTCCTCCACCTCTCTCCTTCTTCTTGGCCGGCCTCGTTGATGCTCATATCTGCTGTTTCAGTTGTTTGCTGTACTCCTTTCCTCTGCCTAACCATTACATATCTATTGCTACATGATTTTAGCTACAATGGCATGTGCATGCATATTGCTGTGATTGCTCCTTAAATATGCTGTCACAGAGGCGTTACCTTTCTTCCTAATTGGCCCAGCGGTGGCATAACATCCCGTCCATCAGAGATAGGCCTTGGCTGGACAACTGTGGAAGCTTCTAGCAGCTCTTTACACAAGCCATCTTTTGGGCCCTACCACACCCAAAAAACTAGACCCCCCCCTCAAACCAACACAACATATCACAACAGGTATAAGAGAATCATCCACCTAATATAGAGGTTGTTTTAACAGTAGAGTATTCGGTGTCTTTGGAGTAGTCATTTAAAGACAGAAGATTGGAAAAAAAAGGATGTCCTATCAGATTTCACAGGATCACAGATACACAGCCAATATTTATCTGAATACTAAAGAAATACTCAAAACTGTCACATTTCTGCTTTCCTTCAGTAAGTCATACTCCTGTTGTTGGCTGTAGCAAAGAATAACTTTCTTGAGATACTTTCAATACAATCTACATGGGTGTGAATGCACCATTCCTTACTACAGAAAGAAATTCATATGTCTTACAGTCATATCATTGTAAAACAACTCATATATGAAGAATGACTTGTTGAATTCACATCAAAGATGCTATTTTTCAGTTTTCCAGTCACGCAGAGCAGCCATATGACTGTAATAAAAAAATTAGGAGTCCTTTACTTTAGATTAAGAAAAGGAGAAGAACACAAATTTTGCATCAGAAACATGTATCTACTTTGGAATTACCAGTTTTTTGGATGCTTTGAGAGCAAATAGGCCATTACTTACTGAAGCATAGAAATCTGTGTTTGTTTTTGAGTCAGTGAGAATAAAGGCTGATTTCTATACACTAGTTTTAACTGTATCAAGGACAGTACTTTATGAAATTTTACAAATACTCTGAAATTTTCCCTCTAAAGAATATGCCAATCATAGATGTCTGCCTTCTCTTTCTTGGAAAATAAAAGTTGTGGATAGAGCAACCGAAAGGGTTCTTAAACAAATGTTTGGGTGATATTGGACAGTATGAAATCACATCTATGAATAATTTTCTGCAATATGAAGATATAAGACCACTTGTATAAACCTGGTGAAACCTCTCCCTGGATTCTACCTGCTCAGATCTCCCTATTAAAGTGTCTGCCTTCAACAGATGGTAGGAGACAATCTCATGTTCAGCCTCCAATGTTCTTCTCATGAAAGTAGAGAATCACACTCAAAGGATGAGAGAAAAGTTACTGTCAAAGCTGTCATTGTCAAAATAAAAAAATATCACAGAGTACGGAAGTGAAAAATCTGTACAGTAGTTATTGCATATAGCTGCATCTAACAGAAATTTGGTCATGGACATGGAAGGAAAGAGATGATCATTATAGTGTGAGTTTCACTGGTTTACTAAGTTACAATGATTTTTTTTTTTTTTTTTGCTTTATAATCCTTCCTCAACAGAGAGTTTAAATGGGAGATTGTCTTCTGAAAGAAGATAAATGTTTGGGTTTTTTTAAATGCTTCAAGAAGTAAAATATCTCAAATAAAAATTATTTGATACTAGACAGATAAAGGAGAAAATAGAGAAAAAATCCTTCCTGAAAATATTTTCATTGATTAAATTACCAATGAATCAGCACACCCTTTAATGTTGTTTTTCTGAGAGGTGAGAAAGTTTGTATGTTTGATATGAATTTAAATGTGATGCCTCAGTCAATTGCACAGGTAATAAGCTCCCTTGGCCAATAGTGTCTGGGAAAATGACGTGATACATAACAAGGTCAAATATTTTTTCTAAAACAGACATTACATTAAAGAATTGTGGTATTTACTCAGTTATTCTCCCTAACAGCAGAATATGTTTCAATGGTAAGAACTTCAGTTCAGGGAGCTGAGCAGTGTGAAAACCAGCAACTCAAAGAATTCTGTCCTTTAAATCTGTGCAAGATATATTTCTTATGTGCTACCGTATAAAATGGTGAAAGATTCTACTGTGAAAGCTAAGTGATTTATTACCTTGATATGGAGCACAGGTGAACATATTTCTTCCATTTTCACTGATAACATTAAGAAGTATTGCTTCATCTATCTTATATATTCTACCTTCATTTATCTTACATATTTTACCTTCAACACTTGTTAGCAAACTGCAATACAAACTTCCAAAAGAAACTTTTGATACTTAATAATGAGATTCCTCTGCGAAAAATACAGTTCTAGAGACTTTGGAACATTGTTCTTTCCATTCCTTCTATAGGGAGAATATTAAAAATAAATTAAAATATAAATTAGTGAATAATCTTGAAAGAACAGAAACATTAGGCCCCATCTTACTAACTATCCTCTTTTTATATGTAAATAAACTAAAAGCTTTTTATATGTAAACAAACTTTAAAAGCTCTTAGTTGTGTAGTTTATGATAGCAGGTGAAAATACTTCATACTTTATGCTATTGAATTACATTAGTTCTTGCCTCATATGGTGAATAAATCAACCAGATAATTAGTAGAACAATTAAGTCATGGGAAAAAATTAATCTCAAGAACATAAAAATGAGACATTACAGGGACCATTCAAGAAAAGTATTACAAACCAACTAATTTTTAAATATGAGAAAGCAAATAATTCCCCCCTTGCCTCCCCCAAGATATCAAGAGCTGCAGCTAAGCTCCTTGGGGCAAAACTTCAAAACTTAGTAGAGATTGGTTTACATAAAGCAAGTGTTTACCAGGCTGGAAGATATTCTCTGTGCATTTCTATGAATGGTTTTCAGTGAAGTTGCAATAATAGCATACATGGGAGACATACGGAGATAAGAAATCCAAGGGAAAAAAAGAAATATATTTATTACCTAATGTAAAGTCTAGTAACTGAAGCAAAATAAATTGTAAGATTTGCCTTCTTTTCTAGCTTTATCACAGGACTCACTACAAGCTGTCCAAATCAATTAAAATATAATTGTTTCTACTAATGAATGCAAAGTCTGAAAAGCCAAAAATGTCTTTTAAATAAAAAAAAAATTCTCTGGCCATCCTTCCGTGTTACTTCTGACATAGCAAATCTGTCACTGAGCTGTTAGGTATTCCTGATAGTTCCAACCAGTAACAGTCTGTATGTCTAACAAACTGTTTCTGCTTCATTATAGAGCCATCAGAAACTTAAGATTTCTGCGAGGAACTCAAAGCTCTTCTCTGAACAACTTCTTATATGTTTTTTACCTAGAAAAGGAAGTTTGAATAAACAGCATATGTTTCTTTTCATTTGGATGTGTCACAAAACTTAAAATGGCATAAAAAAATACTATAATAAAAATTACGTTAGTAGCAAATTTTGTTTTTTAAACAGTTAACTGATTCCAAGCAAGTGGCAGCTACACTTCTGCTATGGTTATGATGCTTTCCAGGAATTGCTGTAGAAAATAACTTTAAGCACAGAGTCTAATTTTTCTCAATTGCAAGAAATGTTGTGTACATTTTATTGAGGCATACATCTGGTCCAGGTGTCTGGGCTCGAAAGCTGCAGATTGAGATGCAGATTGAGCTCTGGGAGCTCAAGACAAGAGGCCGTGAACTGACCGACCTTTGGGATAACAAAGGACATGAAAACTGATGACACCACCCAGGTGAATGGGCACTGGGAAGCACAGCTGGAGCGGGAAATTGCCTACCCTTTGGATAACAAAGGAGATGAAAAGGGGTGACACCAGCTAGCTGGATGGACATGGAGAGGGCGGCAGGGGACCCAGGAGGAAAAGTGAGACTTGAGGACAGACTGTGAGGGTATTAAAACCCAGGGATTCCTTTACTGGGGATCCCTCCTCAGAGGCACCATCTCGAGCTGTTTGTGTGTCACTGTGCCGTGAATAAACGGCTTTATGGAATGAGACATCTGGGACTCTGTGATGGGAAACCCGGGGTCGAACCAGTGAGGATACCTTGTCTGGCTGGGTGTGAGTGGGGTGTGCAGGGAGCCAAGCGGGGCTCCTGTCGGGTCACTGGAGCTGCTGCTGTGAAGGGGCTCTGGTCCCAGCAGTGAAAGTCTCTGGTCTTGGTAGCGTGACGGCCAGAGAGGCTCGAGAATGTTCAGACTGGGAAATTTTCCTAGCGATTTAAAAATTCAACTTTCATTTAACTTTTAATTGTAAATATTTCATGTATTCACGCACATTAGGATACACAACATCCCCATTCCATAACAAAAAAGAACCACCAGAGAAGAAGGCCAAGACACATAAACATACACATCAGTTTACTCCACAGAAAAAGCTCAAGGGTATTGCCAGGGCCTCTGCTATAGTGGTAAAACTGATGCGTGCAAGATTTTGTAATGATCCCAACAAATGGACCATGCCTTCTGCTACAGAGAAACAGCATATCGTATGGAATATCGCTTTTGGTCAGTTAGAGTCAGCTGTCCTGACTATGTAGCCTCCCAACTTCTTGTCCAACCCTGGACTACCAGTGAAGGGTGGAACGTTGGAGAGACAGCGCTGATGCTGTGCCTGCACTGCTCAGCAGTATGTTATCAATATCCTTCCAGCTACTAACATTTTGGGGAAAATCTTAAACAACTTCAACCACACCCAATTCACATCTCCTGTCCTAAAGTTTGAGGACAGATTATTAATCTCACATTCTTCCTACACTGAGAGGAGTTCATCAACTTTCTTTTAATATGACTGAGATTCTTTTCTGGGACAGAGAGGATACTGCTCAGACTTTTACTGAATCAGCATGCTAGGCTCATTTACCATTTACATCACAAGAAGCATGGATTTAAATTCATTTTCGACCTTGAAGACTTTTGCTAATTTTTACTAAAACTGTAAAGTTACCACTGCCTGACAACTGTGTCTGGCTTCTTCGGTACATGTACATGAGTAGCGGCTATTTTTTTATATCAGAAGTGAGTAGAAAATATTAAAAAAAAAAATCCACTCTGCTTTATGAAAAACAGCCGGAATGTTTGCAGAGTTAACTCTCTCACTGTGAAAATTTAAGACCTTGGCTCACTGTAAATGTGGCAAAACTCCAGAAGTCAACATGCTCTTTGAGGGTGAACCCTTCAAGCTCAGCTCCTTGGTATTGATTGTGACATTTTCTTGTCAACATGAACATCCAATATCCAACTCAGGCAATATTTCTCATTAAGTTGTATAGACTATGGACAGCATAAACTTAAACAAATGTGCAGTGTCAGAGCACAGACAAAGTGCAGCACCTAGTTTTAATAAACTGAAAACCATCCGACAATATTCTCTAATTTTACCTTTGACTCAGTTTATGTTTTATTCCATCTTGCATTGCTCCTTTTATCACTATTTTAGCTTATTCTTTTTAAATCTGTCTTTCTTTCTTTCTTTCTTTTTTTTCCCAAGCGAGTGCCTTCACAGAAGGCATGATACTGCTTCACTGAATTCAGCAATAATGCCTTCATTGGCAGCAATGGTCCAGTATCAAGCTCATTTCTAGCAAAGCAAAATTTTTATTGCCATTGCTCTGTTAAGTATTGAATACTCTTCCTTAGCTGTATAATTCATGTGTTAATTCTTCCCTAGACTCACAGTTTCTAAAGCATTAGGAAATCAACATGATCAGCTAATCTAGTATCTTGCATAGTGTAGAGCATATAATTCCACTTCATTCTTGTAATGCATTCATTACTTTCAACTATACTATCTTTTTCCAAAAGTCAGTGTTCTTGAATGAGTGGCATCATATAAAGTAGAATGTGTCCTGGCCTTTGATAAGTTATTCCGATGGCTCATTAAATCACTAAACGGTTACATTTCAACTTTCACTATGTCTCGTTTATGATGAAGTCACCTCTTAAACTTCTCTTGGATAAACCAAAAAGCATGGCTCTGCTAAGGCATACTGTCAAACCATTAATACTTTCATCTGTGTTTTCTGAAATTGTTTCAATCTATCAGCTTTGCTCTAAAGAGCTTCACACAGTCAGTATTCAGATAATGACCTCACTAATATGGCAGTATAATTTCCCTCTTTCTACTCAATAGTCTTTTGCTTATTGAGACTCAATAGTCTGAAGATATTGTCTGCCATAGGAATGCTCAAAGTGCTTTCTGATTACTCACATTTCAAAGATATTTGAGCTTTCCCACAATTTTTGTTGGTTAGTTAGATGGTTTCACATTTAACTGTGTTAAAGGGCAAGGGACTTTGGTTGCTGAGTAGCAGAGGTGTCTATATAACAGCCAGAATTTGTGTCATCCATTGAGTTTACTAATAATGACGGCATTTTCTTCTACAGACTTTCCGGGTACTTAAATGTTGTCTCAGAAGTTTCTGAAATTGTGTAAAACAGCCTCTTTTTTCTTCTTTTGTTTTGCTTTGCTTTCTTTTCTTAGTGAATACAGGGGAAAAACCCCATTCACTAACCTGTATTCTTACAGAACAGTCCATATCTTCTTTTACTAGAACTCCCACTGGCAGAAAGCAAAAAATAAACAAATAAAAATGGAAATACTGTGGAAATAGTACGACACTAAATGCAGGAAGTTGTAATTATACTGTCATTTTGGTGTCAAGGTGATAAGCCTTGATCAAGTTGGCTGAGCAGTGAATTGTCCCTTGACTGTGCAAGTTGTGCCAGGCACTCCCTGATTGACCAGGGAAAGGTGATAAAGGTGGAAACAACCAGAAATATCTGCTGTTCAATGAAGGTGCAAAACAAAGGATAAGCAATTTTCCTTAGTTACCTTGGTAAACCATTTACCTGAATTGTAGCCCGAGTGGAGTGGTACAATTGTGAATTCTAGCCTGAGATACAGTGAATGGTGTCATTGTTCTTGCACTTAGGGAAAAAAGCCCAGTAATTACCAACTTGCATTATAGCCAGGATGGAAACTTATTGCTGACTAAAGTTAGCAATCTTGGGACTGCAGTAGGTTGTGCTCACTCACTCTGAGAGGGACATCTCTCAGAGCTTATAAAGTCTGTTATACTCAGAGGCCTAGGATGATATTCCCCACCCCCATCTCCACACCCTTCAATGTGCACCCCTTGCCCATGGGGAAACAAAAAGGGATTTGATGTGAGTATTCCTCTGAACCTGAGGCGAATTTTTGATAGGTACATTTTCACACATAGAAATAACTGTAGACATCATTTTACCTGTGTGTGGGTGAATTGATTATGTTATGAATGTATGCTGGTTTTGTCTGGGTTAGAGTTAACTTTCTTCTGAGTGGCTAGTATGGGTCTGTGTTTTGGATTTATGCTGAACACAGGGCTGATAATGTAGAGATGTTTCTGTTATTGCTTGGGAAGAGTTACACAGACCCAAGGCTTTTTCTGCTTTTCACATGGCCATGCTGATGAGGAAGTTGGGGGTGCATGACAGGTTGGGAGGAGACACAGCCAGGAAAGGTAACTCAAACTGACCAAAGGGATATTCTAGATTATATGACATCATGCTCAGTATATAAAGTGGGGATGAGAAGAAGGAAAAGGGGGAATGGTTTGAGTGATGACATTTTATTGCTATATGAAAGGACAGAGTCCCCAGGCAGGTGCAAAAGGGAGTTTTTTATTAGCAAAACCAGGCCTTTTTAAGCAGTTCAGCCATTATCAGCTCTATGCCTTTGAAACACAACAAACAAAATTCAATCAACCACCATCACCCACGATGTAAGCATGGGAAGAGCAGGCGAAGAGCACAGGACTGTTATGTAACCTGTTTTTCTGCTCCTATTTCTGCTGAATCATTCCCATAGTCCTTCACTGCTTAGCCGATCTGACTCCATGATGGTAAGGCTTTATTTCACTAGGCCTTGCATATCTGCAACAACATTTGTCTTTCCAAATCACCATTATGCATGATGGGGCCCTGCTCTCCTGGAGATGGCTGAACACCTGCCTGCCCATGGGAAGCAGTGAATCAGGTCCTTGTTTTGCTTTGTTTGAGTGTGTGGCTTCTGCTTTCCGTGTTGAACTGTCTTTTTCTCAACCCATGAGTTTTCTTTTACCCTTGCGATTCTCTCCCTGATCCCAGTGGTGGGTGAGTAAGCAAGCAGCTGCCTGGGGCTTGGTTGCCAGCTGAGGTTAAAACAAGACAGAATGTTAATATTTCAAATCTATAGTTGTCATCGTAGCTGTAGTGAAATCTACCAAATCACTTTGTAAATATTAAAGTCCTCAATGATTAAGTGCTGCTAAACCCTTTTGCACCCTTACCTTTCCATCCAAATCCTTTTCACTCCTACCTCCTTTTGCATTCCTGGCTTCCATGTAAATTATTCCAAATTACTTCTAATTTGATGTTCCTTTGTATGCTTTAATCTGTGTAGTAAGCAACAGAGTGAATCTTGCCACCAAACTCTGTAATTTTCACTGTACACTGTATGTTTAACAAATTCATGTTAAACCCTGTTTTTGACAGTACCTTTGACATTGGTTCCTTATGTGGCCAAGCCCCTCATTTGCAATAATGTTTCAAAACAGGTCACGGTCTTTTCGCTTTTGCATTTAACTTGTTCATAAAGATATCAGATTATACCTTGCAGAAAGCAGAATCTGATCTATTTTACTTACTAGCTTTTAATTATTGAACAGAATTAAATTTCAGGAATCCTGTGTATTCCTTCAGAGAGTTAATCTGCCTTTTCAAAGACACAGAAAATTAGGCATGTAATCACAGTTTACCTAACAGAGTCATAGAATTATTTTCAAAACCTTAGCTAAATTTCCAAAAGCCTAGAAGACTACATCCAGTATATATTTATAAAATGAGCATGTCTCTGTGACTGTAAAAGACATGAAAAAAAGTGGAAATATTTAGAAATTCAGATAAATCAGAAATTGGAAAGAGGAAGAAAAAAAGATGAGTCAAATAAAAATGTTAGAAGGGGAAAACCCTAAAAACCAGAGAGGTTGTTTGAATTATAGCATTGGGAATGAGGGAATAACTTTAAGGTTTTGTGAAAAAGCTTGACGTAGTTGGATGATATTTAAATTTTAAAAGGCTTTCCATGTTAATGGGAAATAACAAGGTTGCTAAATAACAGTATGATAGATGTTGTTAAATCAGCAGGTCCAGAGAATTTTGCCTGCGAGTGGTATAAAGAGTCAGCTGAGCAGATCTCTTGATCATTTGATGATTTTCAATAAGTCTTGGAGCACTGGAGCATTTCCAAAAGGTTGGAATGAAGCTAATGTTGTGCCAGTATTTTAAAAGTATAAATGGGACATCTAATTATAGGCCTGTCATCCTGACATTGATCCCAGACAAATTATGGAACAAGAGATATGGGATTTGATGAATAACCTATTAAAAGAAGATAATATAATTAATGGCAATCAGTATGGGCTTATAGGAAAGACATACTTTTGAACCTGCTTTAAGCTGATCAGGAAAAGCTATCATTGAACTTGGATAAGGATGAAGCTGATGATCTTGTTTTACTTCTATAGGTCATTTAGTTTCACACTGAACATGCTGATTAACAAAGAAGAAATTGCAAACACCAAAATTATACATATTAAACTGAAAAAAAAGGTTCTAAGGTTTTAGAATGTAGATTTTAATATACTGTATTTAAAGAACTATCAATGAGCACATGTTCTTCTAAAAAATGCCTGAGGGCTTATTTTTGTCCTTATTTGCAGCCTCAGTAAAACAGCATATAATGGATAACACAGCAACTGGATGAGGGGTAAATGAGGAAGATGCTGACAAGCAGTTGGAATCCATGAAATATCAGGGATAAACAATATTTTGTTTCAGACAATGAAAATTATTTATCTAGGAACAACAGTGTAAAGAACGCTTATGAAATGGGAACTCTATCCTAAGAATTAAAATTCTAAAACCTTGGGGATAACAAACAGCAGCGTACTACACCTGGAAAAGTCTAATGCAATCCTGGCCTGTGCAGCACTCAAACTATCTTTCTTGGAATACAAAGGCTATCTCTGTACTCCTCAATTAAAGGACAATTACATATTGAAGAACAAGTACCAAGAAATATTGTACAAGTATTGAAGCATTAAGAGATAAATCTTACACCTAAACCTAAGGTACTGCTTTAAAAATTTTCTGATACAGCCATTCCCTTGCCTCTTCTAGCATAGAGAGCATAGAAACAATTCTGGTAGGAAAAAGTCAGCTTTCTTTACTATCCCTAAGAAGTTCAATCTGCTTAAGAATTACAAAGAAAAGTAGAGGATTCATTTGACCATAAACTGTGCTTACAATCAGAACAGAAATATGGCTGTGGAAAAACATGATAACCAGAATCCATTTACCAGACAGTGAAGCTTCTCCTTTTTTTTCTCTCTAAAATTATATACTAATTCTAATATAAAGTGTAGTTATATCATTAGCTGTGAGCTGGTTTGAGTGCAATAATTTCCCCTACTTATGGACTTCCACGAGTCAGTACCGCTATATCATTGCCACAGATTTTCCTTTTGCTATGTACTGTCCTTCATGGGCCCTATTTAATTCAATAGCATTTATGAGATTTATGGTTGATGACAATCCACTGTATAAAACCAACTTTAAATACTCAAAATCGAATGAATTATTTCTCTGCCCTTTTTATAATTTTATTCACCAAAAATAGAAAAAAAACCCCAAAACTAAACAAAAATCCACAAAAAATCTACAGAATAATTGTAGTCAGTAATAGAAGAAGTAATACAGATGACTTCTTGGGCAACAGAAATTAAGAGTGTAATGCATAAAGTCAGAATTCCTTCTCAGTTTAGCTTGTTTTCATTCAGCTTGTAACCAACTTGCTTTCCTTTGGAATGAAACACATGAAGTATTACATTCCAAATATTTGGTTTGAATTTTAGTAAATACTACATATTTATGTATTTTAAAGAATATAGAATAGGCATTCCTCTTTTTTATGACTAAAAAGTAATGCTTGTTTCACCTGGCTGTTGAAGCAAAAACCTATTTTGAACTCCTCTAAGACTTGAGGTCTTCTAGTCTACACTAAAATACATCATTTGTTTGACAGCATTCCCAGCCCATCCTAAGGAATTCCTGTGAATCACAATTGACATATTATCGCCATAAAATCTTACTTTACTGGCTGCTGACTATATCAGTTTCTATTGAATTCAACATGGTACTAACTAAAGCTCTCAAGCAGGAACATCAAGGAGAAACATGATTCCATAATGCTAATTCAGGACTCTCCTGCAAAGCAGACGAAAGAGTACTTGAAGAAATAGCTGCTTCTTTCAGTGTTGATTGTTCCACTGCTGTCTTTTGATTGTGAAAACAAAAGCACTCTAAAATCCAAAGTGAAGAAATGTTGGGAAGGGAAGGGAAGGGAAGGGAAGGGAAGGGAAGGGAAGTTG
>VZRZ01008807.1:119245-147536 GCA_013398175.1 Climacteris rufus | reverse complement strand
AGGGAAGGGAAGGGAAGGGAAGGGAAGGGAAGGGAAGGGAAGAACAGTTCAGTTTGAAGGTTCCTACAAAACTAACTTAATCCAGCTGCAACATTTCGCTCATATATTTTACAGGCCAAAAGCCTACTATTATATAATGCACTGGCTACAAAATTATAAGACAGGTCAAAATTATGCGTGGTCTAAAATGACACAGGAAAGACTATTGAATGAGGAAAAAAACCATCAGGCTAAAGCTAGGTACTGATCACAAAGTGTTTGTTTGGATACTTAGGGTCACCTGCTCATTAATGTAGACAGATTGTGCACATATATCAATTGATTAAAATGTCGGTGGTGCTGAGTAATAAACTAAAACCAGTGGCAGTTCTTAACTGAACAGGAAGGAGTTCAGTTAAGGTTCTTTCTCTATTTCAAGGGCGTCATTCTTGAAGACACAGGTTCTCCACCCTGTCAGTAAGAGCACAGCAAGAAAACTTATACGGATGATGCTCTCAGGCACATGATGTGACTCTTGGGGTGTTCTGCAGAGGGCCAGAAGCTGGAGCCAATGATCCTGATGGGTCCCTTCCAACTCAGCATCCTATGATTCTATGGATTGAGACCTAGATTAAAAAGAAACAGCCCAGGTATGAAGCTATATCTTGAATTGTGCTACAATCTCTAGTATATCTTAAATATGTATTCAGTGTGAATTGACAGTTCCCTGTGCAGTTGAACCATCAAGCATTCCTAGAGCACCAGTAGACAGAGTCTGAACTTTAGAATCCCATTCTCTTGAAATCTATAAATTATGACAATGCACAATCCTGGTATTTAAAGTTGTTTTTGTACAGTGGTTGAACTAACATAATCTCTTACTCTGTCACTGAAGCCAATTTGCCTAGAGCTTCTCAAGCACTAATGTTTGGAAGGAAAAAAAACCCAACATTTCTTTGAATATGGGCCAGAAAATATCTTGTTTTTCAGGCAAATGCAATCACAAATCCACGGAAGTGATTGTCCTAGGCATCTTTAGCTTTCCACTCCTTTGTATTCATGACCTCAAGCAAGAATTCTTAATTTCATTTTTGAACATATTACCTACTGAATTATAAATCTAGAAACACTGACAACTAGCCTGAAGTAAATTTATTTTAATATAATCTGAAAATTTTATTTGGATCCTATCTTCCTCCAATGGCAATATAATCACAAAGATAATTTGCATGATTAGCTGTAAAACTCCTTTTCAATACTAAACATGAATACATGAAATCCCATACTGGTTTATTTTCTTCTGTATTTCAAAATTAAACTGAACACAGTCCTTTCTTGTTGAATCTGAGATTCATGAGTCTACAGAATAAGTACATTAAAAAAAAAAAATTGAGGGAGCAGATGGCTCAGGTATTCCTATTGAGACAATAGGTTTCAGCTTTCCTCAAAATTTTAATAGTAAAGATGGGTAGGATCTGTAAAGGTCTCATTCCAACAACTTTCCAACAACTTGGCTCTAATGTGAGCCACAGAATTAATATCTGAGAGAGTAACACATTGTTTCATTCTAAGATGACCATGAGCTAATACAGCTATTGCCAGTTCTGTGCTATTTTGTAAGTAACCAGTCTTTTTCGGATTCTGGGGTGATGGAGACAATATTAATCGATGCTTGTATTTTCTGTAAGAAGTTACTGTAGGAACAATACCACCACCATTTTTTATGCATCTTAGTCAAGCAACTTGTGTCTTTGTAGTCAGTTATCTATCCTGTCTGAATTTCTCTCACAACACCTTAGATGTTTCAAAGGAGGAGACAGCTTACTTTTTCTCTTCATATAGAAAAACATGCTGCTGAAATTTTTCTTTGTCCTTATGCCTACAAAGTCTGTATCAGCAAGTTCAATTTCAAGGTACTAATCTGCACTCTTCATTAATTTTTTTCTTGAATTACTCAGAACTTTCAAAAAGTCAAAAGGTCTCACAAAATCTCACCGAGTTTGCCCAAACTCTCCTGGCACCTCAGGGTCATCAGTGGTTATTCATAATGTATTACCGCTTATTACGGCTTATCTGCCGGAGACACAGAACAGAGGAGACGGAGTCAGAGCTTGTTCAGAGCAAAGGGCGGAAGGGGGGGAACCCACCTTCGTTTAATTCTTATATACACTTTTAGAAATCACAGTTCATTGGAGAAAATTAACACTTCCGTCTTTAACTACAGTGGTTAAAAGAAATGTCCATCAAAGGATCTGTGTCCATGGGAAAGGAATGTAAGACAAGATAATTTTTACAACAACATAGCTATGTTTACAGAATCTCGTCCATGAAACTGTCTAGCAGGAGCTGGCTATTTTTAACAGTAAAAATGGGCAACAATAATGCTACTACAAAAAAATAAGTATATTCACTTTCTATCACAACACTTTTTGTGCAGTAGACTTGTTCATGCCTTTTTCCACACCTCAGGAGGACATAAGATGAGGACCAGGGACCACTGTGATTGGCAACAGTATGAGATGGAACTGAGACTGACTGAATTAAAATCTGGGATAAAAAGAAATAAATGAAATCAGGTGATGATGAATAAGAGAAGAACCTAGTAAAGACATTAAACCTTAATATGACAATTGGAGCCTGATAAAGACAGATGCAGAAAGGACACTAGAAGGAAAATTTAAAAAGCATATGAATAAAGAGCAGAACAAAACTTTAGAGGTGACTCCTGGAAGAATATTTGTCCTGGTGTCAGCAGTCCATTTTAGAACAGGAACAATATAGAAAAACAAACAAACAAAACCACACAAAAATATAAACGGGGGGATGTCACCACTATCAGCACATCTCTTCCCATTTGTCTACCAGTTAGAAATACCTGCACATAGGAATACTGAAGGGTGCAATAATTTTAATTTATAAAACATTAGAGAGGAAAGACAAATATAGTGAAGCAGTAATAGTCTGATCAATTAGTACTTATTATTCACTTTGTAAAATTACAAAGATTAATGGCCTTGACCAAATGTCACTGAAACCTTCTCCCTTCATCCTTAAAATAACTAGGGATTTTGCTTTATTCCATCACCCTTAGAAGACATTCAGCTGAAGGTCCTTGTCATCCAGTTAAAGACTCAGGTTTAAATGCAAATTGTATCATATATTGCAATTTTTTTGTTTCTTCCACTTGTTTTTACCAGAATATATGTGCAAAAAATCCAGTATATATCTGCAAATATGACATCCAGACTCCCAGATTTCCTCACTGACTTGACACAGAAGGTGTAATAATTTGTAATAAGGCTTTAAACAAGGCAGAAGAAGAAAATGTTCTCTGAAAAAAAAAGGAAAGACTTGTAGGTCAGGTGCTGGTCTTGCTCTCAGGAAACCAGTATTAATTTCCTGATTCAATAAGAGATTCATTATATAATACTGTGTCTCTGTCTCCTATTTGCAGAGTAAAGATAATGCTGTTTAACACTCTCTAACAACAGCATCTCAAAAACTGGTATGAATTGCTGAAGTTTTCTAAAGATTTTAGATTCATAGCTTTGTCTGTATGGTCCCTCTTACTAAGATGCCGAAGGGAAAGAATAAATCATCATTTCCTTTCCCAAGAAAAATTTCCTTCTCCTGTGATCATCTGACCTGATGGGTTTTGTTACCATCCAGATGTTCTCACTGTATTGTCCTTGTATTGGCCTGATAACCCATAGTCAAACTCCAAGAATATTACCACTTTAAGGAGTCCTTCAGCTCATGTAGTCTTGTTTATTCTTGCTTCTACCAAGAATATCAAATTCTCTGCTTCTCTAAATTCTAGCTTCCAGGAAAATCAGGAATGTTGGCAAATGCACATAGATACATCCTTAGAAACAGTTTGGACCTGAACAAAATTTTAGGCTGTATAGTAAGATGTGGACAAAATAGTATTTGGTGCTCAGTATACAGTCCACCTCCCCCCACCACCCTCCTGTCATTCATAAGAGAAGAGGTCTTGTTAATTATGTATTGCAATTTGGGCCAGAATAACATTCCATTTCAGGCTATGACCAGAAAAAAAGTAAAGTAACAGTAAGTCACATCTGACAGCACATAAATAATTTTTTAAAGAAAATTGCTTCTAAAGAAAATGTTTTTTGTATGTTATTTAAGCAACACTGTGAAAAGACTATTTCTACATTAAATTATCCCAGTTGGGTGTCTAATGTGTTCTAGTTCTGAAAAATTGATATTCAAGTGATACTATAAATTTCACACAAATGTTCCAGTTATTTACCAAATGATTAAAACCAAATATAATATTGTCATATTACAGATTTTTATTTTTATTGTTTTCTGGAATCTTAAAAATGCTTCTTCTGACATGCCCTTTTATTGTTATTTATCAATACTGAAAAAGTTTTATTCTCATACGGCAATGACAGAAAGTTGAACATGAGTCAGCAGTGCCCTGGAAGCCAGGAGGGCCAACCCTGTCCAGGGGGGCATCAGGCCCAGCATTGCCAGCTGGGCAAGGGAGGGGATTGTCTCACTCTGCCCTGTACTGGGGCAGCCTCACCTCAAGTCCTGGCAGCAGTTTTGGGCACCAAAAGATAAGAAAGGTATTAAACCATTAGAGAGTGTCCAAAAGAGGGCAACAAAGATGGTGAAGGGCCTTGAGGTGAAGCTGTGTGAGGAGTGGCTGAAGTCATTTGGTCTGTTCAGCCTGGAGAAGAGGAGACTGAGGGGAGATCTCATTGCAGTTACAATTCCCTCATGAGGGGAACAGGAGGGGCAGACACTGATCCCTTCTCTGTAGTGACCAGTGACAGGACCTGAGGGAACAGCCTGAAGTTGTGTCAGGGAAAGTTTAGGTTGGATATTAGAAAAATATTTTTCACCCAGAGGGTGGTTGGGCACTGGAACAGGCTCCCCAGGGAAGTGGTCACTGCAATAAGCTTGACAGAGTTCAAGTGTTTGGACAATGCTCTCAGGAATATGGTGTGACTCCTGGGGATAGTGGTGTGAGTTTGGCTGTGAGTTGTACTCTGTGATCCTTGTGTGTCGCAGTAACGACACGAACGAAGGAGACAAGGACACCTGTAAGGAGAGTGAGAAGCAGCTGCCGGGCGAGACCCGCCCTGTTTATTTTATATGCATTTTAGAAATCACTGTCCATTGGAGGGAAGAGCTTGTAGTCCCTCAATCACAGTGGTCAAAGGAAATGTCCATCAAACTTCTGTGCCCAGGAGAAAGGAATGTAAACAATAACATACCGTTACAATAACATGGCTATGTGTACAGAGAAGTATGTGAGAAACTAGTTACAAAAGAATGATAACATCCAGAACTGCAAAAGTCAGGGCAACACTTGTGGGTCCTTTCCAACTCAGTTTATTTTGTGATTCTATGATAATTTTACTCATAAAAATGTTTTGAAACTATGTTCACTTTAATAATTTAACAATAATACCGATCATGTAATGTTTGAAGTGCCTACTTCAAATGGATTTTAGACTTTTTATATTGCAGCTTTTTATTATGGAGTTTTCTGAGGTTGGGAGCTCAATTTTTTCCACTCAATCTTTTATAATCATAAATGAGTTTATTTTGATAGAAAAAAATTAATTGCAAGCCAAACTCACAATCTTATTGTAATTAGTGTTGGATTCTTTCCGTGCTTTAGTTGGATAAGCTCTCCAAAATTAACAAAGGAAGTTTGAATGCAGTTCTTTTCTCCTGTCTCAAACACATGGCTTTGGGTGAGAAGACTTTTCTTTGATAAGTACCTGTCTTTTTCATTTGAATTTAGGGTTTATGTGAGGGGAAGAGGACTCCATTGTCAATGTTTTGAGTTAGACATGGGGGCCAGAAATTGTGAGTTAATAGCAGTAGGTTCTTTTATGAGTACTCTGTCTCCAAGATACAGCCTCCCTTACTCTAGGATATAGATGGCACAATCTGTTGTCCAATAATCTAAAACAATTAAAAATTTATACAATGGGACTTTCTTTATATTTGTGTATGTCAAATGTCTTGAGGAATTTACCTTCTGCTGCCTGATCCAAATCAAACACAGGGAACTGTGAGTCCTTCTGTTAAATTCCAAAGCACAGACATCAAGCTGCTCTTTTCAGCTGGTAGACAACATCTCTCTTCTGAACTGACTATTAGGCTTAACATGCCATTCATGTCTTTTACTCAGAAATATAGCAGACATTATTTTCTCTTCCCAGAATGCTCCTAAATACTAATTACTTAGTACTTCCAAGTACTAAGAAAAGTCATCAGATTCTTCTCAGTAATTTCCTTCTTTATTCACTCTTTTGAAATGTCAACATAGAAAAAAATCAGAAGATATATAGATATATTTTAAGAAACCATAAAAGTACCAACCTGGTAAGAAATTAATTACTTCTAAGGGAAGCTTTTCTTGTCATACTCTTGTAATTTCTTTATGTCTGAATTGCAGTAATCCTTAAATCCTAATCTTAATTTAGGCCAATACTGTACTCACAAATACTGAATTCTGTAAGTGTTTTTTCTTGCTGCACATTGACATTGCATTGACTTGCAGAATAAATTCTACATGTAGGATTAAGTGACAAGCAATAGAGGTGACTATAGAAGCACCTGTGTATAACAGTAGCTGCAAGGGACAGACAAGATAGCATTTTCATATCTCCACCAAATTTTACTGAAAGTCTGTAAAGCTAATCAGAAAATTACAGCTCACGTAATCTCAGTGCCAAGAACTGATTCAATTGAGAATTTTACTTTGATCATTTTTCCAATTAATTCTGTTAGCTACACATCTGTATGGATGGTGGAGAAGGGGGGTATTTTTCAGCTGAAGGGACCCTGAACTTTTCTTCATGGATCTCTTTCTCTAATTTACTTAGGCTTTCATAAAGTTGCTTGTTTCATTACAGTATTGGTCCCTGCTGCATTAGAAAGTCTAAACTTTGAATAGAGAATTTTTAAAAAATAATCTAGAACAAACTGAGCTAACTAAAGTCTCAAAAGCTCTCTCTTAAGGTGGCAAAACAAAAAAAAAAAAGTGTTAAAAACCAGGCTGCTCCACCCTCAATAAAACATAAATATCTTTTCTTGCAGAAGTGCTGACACACTGCATTATTTTTTAACCTGGTCCTTCCTAACTCAGTGGGGCACAGAAGCATAGTCAGTGAGGCCCAGATGTATAATCAGAAGACGGAATGTGGGGCAGAGAAGTCTACTATTACATGCTGGAGGCTGCTGAGAATCCATCATTACTGCTCACTACTGTCAGCAAAAGCAATGTGTGCTGAGGTGCCTGTTCAGCAAGGTGCAGGGAAAGTTTTACTTTTTCTTTTCCCCCAGCATCAGGTTGGGTTTATATTGTCAGCATAACTGAGTAAAGGTAGTGTCCAGAAAAAAACACCCTTGGAATTCTTCATGCTGACTGCAAAAGATAAAGGTCAGTCCTTTACTCTGAGCTCAAGTGTAGCTTCCTCTCACACCTGAGTTACAGTGCAAGTTTTGTGCACTGCACAAAGGCCTAGGGTATCAGGGCTTTTCTACAAAAGCCAGAAATTAATCTGAAGGATTCACAATGTCGGAAGTGAAATTGCTACTGCATGATGAACTGCTCCTTCTATTCCTTTCAAGTAAATGAAAATACGTAATGGCATACATATATATATATATGCATCTATGTATCTTGAGAAAAATGTTCCCCCTTGTCAGAGACTGAAAAGTTCATGCCTCAAACATTAATATAAAGTTTTTGCTCATTAAGAAACTACAGCCAAAGAGAAGCCTCCTTGAAGACTAAGCCTTTGGACTGAAAGTCAAACTCTTGATTAGATAAAGGGAAAAGCTATTGTTCATCTATCTCAGGCTGAGGGAGGGTATGCATCCACAAAAGGCCAGTGCTGATAAACCCCCCCTGGCTAAGTTTGGGAGGGGAGAGAATGCAGCTGTGACACAACACATCCTGAGTGCTGTGAGAGACTCTCCCCCCTCCCCGAAGCGGACATCCCCGGACACTGCCACGAGGCCAGGGTGCTGGGAAAGCCTTCCCTGGAAGGGACGTGTCCGGACACGGCCACAGACCCAGGGTGCTGGGAAAGCCTTCCCTGGAAGGGACGTGTCCGGACACGGCCACAGACCCAGAGTGCTGGGAAAGACTCCCCCCTCCCCAGGGGAACAGGCCCGGGCATTGCCAGCGGCTGGAGAGTATGTAAACCCAGGGAATTCTACACTCCCTTGGGGAACTTTCACTATCAAGACCTGCTGGAGAGGATCAACACAACATCGTTGGAATCCACAGAGTGGTGATATTTTCTTCCTCTGTCACTCTCTGTCCCCCCACCTCTTTTCCTATTTCTCCCTTCTCTTTTTCTCTTTCACTCTTTTATTTACTATCAAATAAAACCTATACTATTGACTGGCATATGGTCTCGTTTGCACCTTAATACAGGGGGAGAAATGTTTAAATAACCCCTATAAAACCGGACCATAACACCCCTTTATGTCAATTTGTTGCATCATGAAGCGAATACATACCTGCTCCTTTTAAAAACATATTTTAGATAAAAACAGTATTTTGGTCAAATGATCTACGGATTTATTATTTCTCTTTGAAAAATAATTTCAAGGCCAATATGGACACATTAGCTGTCCATCTGTGCCAGAAATACCCAAGCAAATTTCATCCATTGTGCTTTGCAACGTCCAAAGCTTTCTGAATTAGAAGTGGATCAGAAACAAAGATTTCAAATTTATTCAGAAAATTAAAATCTGCTATGGAAAAATTATAGACATTTGCAATTTACCCAGTAACTGTACATAACTGAGATCTTTCAATTTGTCTATAAAGAAATTAATTTAAAGATATGTATATTAATGAAAGGCATGGTCAAACTTTTACTATGGCTGCTCTAACTGAAGCTATTGGATACTTGAGGATTTAGGCTCTATCTATAATTCTAATTTATTTTGGCTAGAAAATTATTTCTTTAAAAAAAAAAGAAACCTTTGAATTTTATATGCTCCCACTAACTTTTTCATTCTGGATTAATAGACGTGTTTTGACAAAATTTATTTAATCACAAATTCCAAACTGTTCTTTCTCCAACAGTCTCAAATTTTAGTTATTTAGATAAAACTGGATGCAATTCTAGATAGTTTTCATTTCATAACTTAATCCACATAAACCAGTGTTGACCAGATAGAAAATAAAAACAGAATAAAATCTCTTTAGTTAGCTGCAGTCTTAATAGGCTTAATCACATCAGAAGGTTGAACTCAGAATTATAGTTCTTGATTTCTAGAGTTGCTGCCGTCTAGAAACTGAAACTTAATTATAAACCATTGCCACACACTCTTACAGATAAGACAGATGAGACTAATAACACTTATTGTTGCTTGATAGCCTCTTAATGAGATTGCATGTTCTGTTATGATTTGGCCATTGCCTCTTCTCTGGGTGAGAGTATACTTGATTTGTTTTATTTCTTTTATATCCCACTTTTAAAATAGAGATTAAATTAATTTAATTTTAATAAAATCACACTGTTGAATGGAAATGTATTTTATCACTCTGGATCATTAGATTGGTATTGATTTAAAAGGTAAAAAGATATATAATTCAAATGTTATATGATTTTTTAAAAAAATAAATCACTTAGGAAGCAAAACTCACTTCTCATAAGATTTTAATCAAGTAAACATGCAGTTCCATATCACATACAGTTACCAAGAAACGTTTATTGACAGAAAATCTAGAAAGTAAATTTAGTCGTGAGCCTGAAATACACAATCATTCAGACATGGGCACAGAAAGCCTGAAATAATGCACAGATCTCAGGGGGTCAAACACAGACAGTCTGTTTCTAATTCTCCCACCCGAGGGATTCCAGTTTTTCTTTCAACATAGTGACACATGTGGCATGTTATCTTTTTCATGGAGATCTTGTCAAGTTCTTAATATAAATAGATTCATACAACTCTTTCTCTTGATATGTCACTCTGTTCTCAGAGAACAAACTTTCATTCTTTAATTCCTTGCTTTAAGGAACTCTTTCCATACTGTAAGATAACTAAGAAATAAAATCACTTGAATTTTGAAAAGTATGGAATCTGGTGGACAGTCTAATACTTTCAACTGTATTTAAAACTAGATCTCCCACTGCAATGCCCTGAGTATGCTAGGCATTCTCTCACTTTAATAAAGCATGAGAAACAGGAATATTTTGTTAAATATGAATTATTATTAAAGACTTTCGAATATATAAACCTTATTGCATGAGATGAGAAAAATTGGATGTATGTAAAATCAGCTTATGTGCTGTTTGTTATCCAGTTCTTCTGTAAAAGATGATTTTTTTAAAAGAACCTATAGTTAAGATCAAGTACATAAAAAGTTATACGAGGCTGAAAGTTTCAGAATTCAGGATATGTTCCTATAATAAGGTGTTTGGAATGAGGGAAGCCTTGGTAAGGTATTTGATAATATTCATGGCTATGGTCAAGATTTTGATCAACACAATAAAAAAAAGAGGTACACAATGTAGGGAATATGTTCATACATGTCAAGGACAGTTTATATGCAGGATTGAGGTAGTTATCAATGAAAGCTGGTGTCTTAACCGAAGGATTAAGGAAACAGTAGTAAAAGCTTAGCCTTAAAGTTCAGTGTCATTTACGGTTCTGCAAGGTTGTTCTAACACACAGTTTATGGAAGCAATGCTGCACCATTTAGATGTAGGCAAAAAGGATGGTGCAGTCCATACAGTGAGGAAGGACTCTGAGACAATGGATATTGCCAGCAGGACAATTCTGAACATAAAAGAAAATAAAAATAAAACAACCACTAAAACAGATTTGTAAAGTGAGATGATGTAGTAAATTTCTTTCTTTCTGTGGTCATTGTCTGAATTTTCTACTCTAAAGATTTTTACTGTCCTATGTGAAAAGAAGTTACCTTTGACTTCACCTATTGCAGTAGAGAAACATAATCAACTTCTGCTTTGGCAGTTGCAGATAAAAATACTTTCCAGAGCAAATACCTCTTATGGTCATAATTGGAATTTTCGCTGCATACACTAGTCTCCATAAGTTACAGTATACTTGTGCACACTCGTTTGGTGATGATTTCAGGAGGGCTAAGACCCACCCAGGATACCTTTTGAAAGAGGATCTGCAGAATATAGCTACTTCAGTATCTTCTGTAAGGACTGTCTTCGTTTAACCCTAATCAGCAATTAAACCCCACCCAGACACTTGCTCATTTCCCTCTGGTGGCAGGGAGAGCGTTACAAGAGTAAAGCAATCCCAGGCAGCCACTCCAAACAGTACCCAATCAGGATTTTAAAGCCAGTAAGAGGAAAAAAAGAAGTATACTACATAATGAAACCAAAAAGAATTCATTTTGGATCTGAACATGGTATATTTCCCATTTAAATAGATTGAGCTCCTTATCTTCTACATATGCATTGAATCTTTCCTTTGGGAAGAAAAAATTACTATCAAGTATGAGAAAGACCAGTGGGGGAGAAAAACATTAATAAATACAAATTCTTCATACTGTTGAGAATATGTAACAAACCCTTACTGATGTGTCTCTCAAATATGCGCACAAATAGACAACTGAATCTTAGTTCTTAGTTCTGAAATATAGTTCTGTGGCTCTTGAAAGAAAGCTAAAGGCAATGAAGATGGAAGAACAGCTCCTGAAGCTGCATATTCCAGGTTAATATCAAGTCACTCCTAGTAAGCAGAGGTAAAACAATGTGAGGTTCAAAACTCGCAAATATTATGCATCACCCTTTGTAGTTTAAAAACACTTCACAATAGTTCACAAATGAAATTAGTTAGTTTGATTTCTGCAGTGATGTCAAAAGTTTCAACTTCAAAGTCAGAATAAAAATGTAAAACAAAAATCTTAGGGTTTAGGGTTTTTCAAACTGAAATCTTAGATAGGACTGTGGTTCCATCTCTGAAAATACATGCTCATAGTTGTTCTTAATGAAGACAGGGTGACAAGGGATGGGGTGGAATATACCTTTGTAAAAGGCAATTGGGTATTTTTTGTCAGTTAAGAACAGAATTATAACATGGTCTTACAGATATTGGTGTGTTAAAAATAGCATTGCAACACACAGTTTATCTTGATGAAACTATAGCTGTTAGGAAAGGTCGTGAAATCTTCCTTACTCAAGATGACTGCACTAAATCATATGTTCCTGTGGGTCTCCAGCACATGGTGTAGATAATTTCATGTCAATCCAACATTTACTGCTGAAGCTGCGGTCAAACATTTGATATCTATCCAATTCATCCCACTTCAATGTCCATATTAGGTGTACTTCCGACTATAATTAACAGGGTTTATCACATCAGTATCACTCACATAGTGCTCTTGCAGTGTTTGCTGTTGATTTTATAAGTTACTTGTGATAGGTCAAGTTCTTGAAGATAATATATACTTGCAAAAAAAAAGTGGCTTTGCTATCCAATATATCCTTAAATCTATAATATCCATAAATATCCTTAATATCCTTAATATCCATAAATTATTATGATTTCCTACATCTTACAATTATGTATGAGATTTCAATTATTACTTAAGAGCCTTTGTCATTGACATGTATAATGAAATTATGAAATTCATATGTAAAATGTTATTCATATACATTCTGTGAATAACAGTAAATGAACAAAACTACTAGCGTAGAGATGATATAATTTTTTTTATGTTGTTCTGCTTTAATTTTCCCCTTGATTAAATTTTGTGAAGGTTGTATTCTAAGCTCTGTGATGAGAAGGTATCAGTTCACATCTAAGTAGCTCATGGTGAATTGTAAAACAGAGTGCTGAGATAATTAAAGAAGTATTAAGTGGATTAGTTGGTCACATCCCAAAGCTCTGAGAGGCCTTTTCAGTGGAAAAGAATGCAAAATTACTACAAAACCTGATGGTAACATTTCAGTCATGGATTTAGCTATCTTTGTGAGAATGAGTTTTTACTTTCTGTCTTATTTTGTCTGTGCCATCTTACAACAGTTATCAAAGAGTCATCACCATGTTATAAATATTTGATATTTTCAGTATTAGTTTACATGGAAGAGAAAGGGTTCAGAATGAAAATTGACCCTTTGCATTTTCCAAATGAATTTAATAAAATGTGTAAAATATAGGACCTTCTAATACACTTTTTGTTCCTACTCTCATAGAAAGTAAGTGTCTCATACTACTGGAACTAAAGTGTCTTTAAGTTCTGGATATTTGTTATTTGCAGGAATTCAGATTATGATCATTGTTCAGGAAAAAAAGTGTTGTAAATTGTTCATATTTTATATTAAACTGTGTTTATTTTTTAACAGTTATTTATTTAGAATTAATACTTGTAACAGGATCAAAATGCTTCGAATTGACTGGTGTCTTAGAATGCAAATAATATTTCTCAAGAAGAAAACATACAGAAGGGACAAGGCATTGGATAAATATAGGATTTTTTTCCTTTTAAAGAGAGTGACCAGACTTGTTAAAATCACAGTCACTTTAGGATTATAGGTAGAAATTAACTGGAGTGTTTGCTAGTATTCTCATTCCACTTTGGAAATTTGAATTATTGAGCATCCTTCTCACTGGCAGAGTTCCACTGGTAGCCACATGATGCAACCATGACATGGCAGCCTGAAGTGAATATTCCATTTCAAAGTTGAAAGCTATAAGCAGCTACAAGCTGCTCTAAGGTTTCACTTTAAAAAGTGCTGTTGTCCTTTTTCCATAATAGTGTGCCAGTTTTCTCTCTTTTTTTTTTTTTTAAACTGGCCTGAAGAAAGGTATTTAAGCAAACACATGGAAGCCATTTAATCATGGAGATTTAAATATATGTTAATTAATTAATGTCTATCTAATAATTCTTCACAGTGAAACTGTGCAGAAAATGTTTGGTCTTCCTTGGAATTTCCTGTGTTAAAAAATCTGATGAATTAGCTTTTAATTTCATCTCTAATTTCTTGGAAATCATACTTCTTTGATTTATGAGCCTCATCCTTTTTTGAGTCCTCTATTAAGAATAACACGTATTTTTATTCTAGGTGTTGTGCATATTTTGCAGTACCTTTTCATGTCAAGCCATATCTGCCTGGCAAACCCTCCCATTTTGTTTCAAGTATTGATCTCTGATGGGTTTTGCTTTAGACCTCTGAAAAGAAATTTTCTTTTGTCACTCGATTTAAATTCTCAATAACATAATGTTCATTTTCCCCAATATATATCACTGGAGATTCTTTTCTTTGGTAACATCCCTGGCTGCAGCTTTTGAAATACAGACACATCCTACATTTTCCAAATATTATGAAAGGAATTTTGCATGAATAAGCCAGAGGCTTCTTTACAGTGGTTTACAGTTTTCTTTAAAAACATAAAAAAGAGAGAGGCCTGGTCCATAATTAGCAGACAATAGATAGCAGTGTAAAATCAGCAGATAATTATAATTAGTTATTTACTTCCATACTTTCCATGTGGCTTTATTAAAAAAAAATCGTTTGTTAGTAACAAGCTTATGCGTTATCATAGGTCTGTGTTATACAACAAACTAATAAGAAATTCCAGACCATTCCAGTTTTATATGCTTATTGTTTTTAAAATTATTTTCTTAAAGTAGATAGGCAGTTACCTGAATAAGAGCCATAGAATGTTTTATGAGAATAACCTTGTTTTTAATCCAGAAAATATTAAAAATGGCATCAGAAAAGCAGTTGTTTAAAGTGGTACCTGTGTCATGAAATCATTTTGAATGTCTTTAAATATGCAAGCATCTAGGTAAAAAGAAACTCAAACAACAAAGAAATAGTCATTATAAAAAATTATAATTTTGCCTATTTGGCTTCAAAACTGTCAAGTCTGCAAATTCTGGTAGAAAGTGTTTGCGTGCACACACACACACACACAGACTTCTTTGCAAAAATTCTGTCAGTTAGAAGGTCCTTAAAACTGAGAGGAAAACTGAAGTATAAGAACACCTTTTGAAAGTGTAGGACTCACTCTTTCTCCCTGTATTGAAAAGAAAGGAAATTAGAAGTTAGAAAGGTAATGGGACAGAGTACAGAGATGTCAGAGAAAAAAAAAAACGAGTCACAGTAGAGGAAATACTTATATTATATAACAGCTTGTTAACCACGAGTTCTCTGAGGTGTTTTCTTTTTACTACTGTTTTAAACTACCTCTCTTCAGGTTGAGAAAATTAGTAAACTGAATATAAAATTTTCCACTGAAGTGACTTTATGCAAATAATTCATTAATGCAGTCTCCAGGATGTTGTCAGCCCAGTCTGTTTCAATCTTAGCATTAACTTCATAACGTATGTTTGCATCTATTTTATGATACTGGTAACACTTTTGTCATGTGAACCAGGAATTGGCCCCACAACTTTTGAGTAGTAGCAGCTTGCTATACAATACAGGAAACTGTTATGGAGATCCTTTAAAAAATGATTTAAAACATTCCCAATACATCACTTAAATAAATTGCTCTTTTAAAGGATTATAGAATAAATAGATAAATTGGTTCTATCCATTACACATGCTGATGTATTGCTTCATGCTAGGCTATACTGCAATGTGTCACTGCTGGTGAGTTTCCTGCTTTGTTTCCTTCCCACTTCAGATATGACATGCTGTTACTGTGACTAATGCAACCTCGCAAGACTTAAAGGAACTTGCATGCCAGGAATCAACAGTAAAGAGTATCTCTGCTTTGGTTTGCACACTTTTATTTATTTTAAAGAATTAAAATTTTCTTTTTCTTAGTAACACTGTTCCTATTGTCTATTTTTTAAAATAACCAAGAGCTACAAAAAGTGAATACTATTCTAAATAATATTTATGAAAATACTTTTTTGATTGCACAGTCCTTTAAAAAAATCCTTCTTAAACTGACAAATACAGAGTTTTGTACATAAATAGCCAATGGCAAGCTGATATTATTTCTCTTCTGCTCTCAATAAAAGTGAAAATTATAACCCAAAAAGGTTCTCATTTTTTTAGCGTTATTAAAATTTTGATAGCTGCCTTTACAGTTCAATTTGAAACACTGTCTGAATCATTAAAAATTAATTTTTCAGAGTGCTAAGTTGCGAGAACTCAGAAATTTTAAACTGTTGTCCAGTATAAAAGGCATTAACATCCCACTGAGAAGGGACTGAAATTCTGGATGACTTCTTCAGCTGTCTCCTGGGTTTTTGAATGAAAATTTTTTGAATGCAATTTTTCTACTCCAAGAACGAAGAACAGGAGCTGGACCAGCCATGCTATAGAAAGGATATAGTGTAAAGGCAAAGCTCATCGTTTCCTCATCACAGCTGGGGGGAACAGGATGAAGAAAGAGAGAGCTGTGACAGCTTCACATAGGAGGGTCTTCTCACTCTGCAGTAGTAGCTGTTGTCCCAGCTTTTCCTTTTGGAGCTGGCAGCAAAGGGAGCCCAGCTTTTCAAGGCTTTGATACGATGGGGAATGAAATGTTGCAATAACTGGCTGTCTGGCTCCAGCAAGAAACTGGCTTGGAAAATTGTACAATTAGAAGCTGCTCAGCCTTCTTCCTAAGTTATCATTCGTAACAATTGCACTTCAGCTACCCTTCCACTTTGTTCCCTTTTGCCCTGGTCTCATGAATCATATACTTTGATTTGCACAGTGATGCAGTTTTGTTATATAATTAGCCTATAACAAGTGGTCATGGTGAGATATGGATCTGAAACTGTTGGACTGAAATGGATATTTTAGCTTTATCACCAGTTTCTTGCATGATTCATAAAACCCTCTATAAGAAGTTGGCAGGAAATGGTGGCCCATGGGCAGTAATTGGTATAGCTTCTTAAATAGTGTACAGTCACTTTTTTTAAATTTGATGAGGATATCTACCTGCAGGTAAGTCAGAGTTCAGAGGCTGAAAAGCCATGGGATTTCAGGTACAGAAATCTGGTCATCTTAATTTTCTAAATCCCTAATTAACATATGAGTATTTTGAAGTATCTAATTTCTCTGTGTACTCCACAGGCTTTCCCACTCACATATTTGACTTTTACTCAAATAAAAAGGAGGATCTAATATATAATTTCTTAAAGAGTGTCAGCCCAAGGATAACTGTGGGAAAATTTCCATCTCTAACCCCATTTCAGGATGACAGTGCAAGGTAATAAGGAGGCTGTTTCACCTTGACTTCTTTCCACCTACAAATTTGCATGTGGATATTGTAATATTCAATGTTTTGGGGCTACAATGTCCTCTTGGATTTTGCTAATTGACCTGTCTGTGGTGGATTTCATGCTTTTACCCTACAGGTTTTCAATGTTGCTATTGTTGTTGCTGTGACTGATACTAATTTTTTCACTGCTAAAATATAAAACAGATATTCTCCAAGTTTAAACAAAATAGTCACCAGGGACATCACTATAAGGGGCATAACTAGACCCTTGGGAGAACAGCAAGAAAAAATCATTCCCCTAGAAGATTCTTCTTATGAAGTTATAGCTGTGGTAGAGAAAATAACAACCAATGTAACAATGAAGTCCAAGAGTAAGAGAAGAAGGGAGAATTAAATGAGGTAAAGAGACTCAGTAAAGGTATTCTTTAAGGAACAAAAGAAAGAATATGTCAGAGATGAGAGAACAACAAAAAAAAAAGACTGTTACTCTGCTTTATCAACACTTGAAACATAAATACAATTTTATTCCCTTTATGAAAATATTTAGTGCAGACCCTTGGGTGAGAAGAAGCTCACAGGGTTATTTTATAGCTTGCAGTTAAATTAATGCTTCATACAGGTGGGGGTTTTTTTTTGTCCTAAATTTAAGTTTCAAAGAGAAATGCCTATAGGAAATAGTAGAATCTGTTTCTGACATAATTACTTAGTCATAAAAGATTATTGAAAAAGAGAAACACTGGGTAAAATTGTATGTTTCAATATAAATATAAACTGTGTGTTTAACCAACTGTTTAAAGTGTATTTATGTAACTTTTTCAGCTATGATTTTAATCTGTAAATGCAGGTAAGACTTCCTAGTGCTCTTCATGTGTTTTCATACTTGAGAAAGAACCAGTTCATTTGAGAGATTTAACAGAGTTGTTTGAAAACATTACTAGAATCTCTTCCTCCTCTCTTTATGATACTCCTTCTTCTACATCATTAACTGTAGGATGATTCTTCTTTATATAAGGTAATACTAATTCAAATTGTTTTCATAAAAGGATATCTTCAATCACAATATCTTCTTGTGTTTCCTCTATTCTTTCTTCTTGTATTGTATGATTTACAAATATATTCTCTTCTGAAGTGGCTGTAGTGTGGTTGAAAATAATACATAAGGGTACATGGAAGGGGCTTGTCTGCTCCATTAAGATTTTCTGGTCAAAGGAGCCATAAACAAGAACACACAGAGAAAACCTGACCACACACCTAAACAGAGGTTGTGATAAAAATAAATGTGGTTAGTCACCAAAATCATTAAGGTCATATGGACAGTGAAAAGGTTTCTTTTATTCAGTTGAATGGATAAGGAAAGGGAAGAAGACAACACACAGACATAAAACCTGAGCAATTAATGTTTACAAAGAGAACAGGAAACAAACCTCTTCATTAGCACTAATTGATGGATTTTCAGGAAACTGTAGGCAAACTAGGACCTTGAAACTAAAAAGGATGTGATCTTGAGGGTCCAGTACATTGGAGGAGGTCAGTGGGACTATGCCAGCTGGTGACACAATATGCAGAGTAAGGGCAAGCAGGGAGAAACAAAGTGAGGGGTAAGCAGAAGATGGTGTAAAAGTGAGTAGCTACATGTAAAATGGGGTCAGTCAGCGCTCTTCTCTGACTGAGCCCTATGCCAAATCACCTCAGTCTATCCTATCTTCTCATATCTTGTTCTTAAACCTTTTTTAACTATCTCTCTGTGTAATCTCATTCTCTATTTTGTGTGTATTTGTCCAGTACAGGGGCCGAATGCCAGCTCCTGGTGAGACCTATATATGTGTAAGTGGAATTTGGTGCCAGCTACTGGAGTCAGACCAGTGGTATGGGTGCCCCTAGCCTGTGGTGCCAGCTATGGCAGAGAGTGTGGTCTCAGCAACTGGGGTCAGTGGGCATCTTTAACCTCCAACCATGGAGCGGGAATGGTGCAGGTCCTGAAAAACAACTACTCAGGACACCAGCAGGAGCGAGGAGCTCAGTGCTGGTGGATGGCATGGCACCACAGGACGAAGGCCACATACCATGTGCTGGCTGCCAGGGTTCTGGTCAGTGTGCACAGATATTTGCTGGCAAACCTTAAGCTGGACCAGCTGACAAGTTGGGAAGCAGGGGTATCAGGTGGGTGGAGGGTCTGCACTGGGATCTTGGGGACACATGACTGTGGGCTGCTTGTGTGAGCACTGCATGTGTGCAGTGATCGCCAAGCTGCACCAGCCAGTAAAGAGAGGATCTGTGGGTGGGTGAAGAGCTAGGATGCTGGCAGGAGTGCCAGGCAGACAAAAGGGACTTGTCAGTTCCTGAGGAAACCACAAGTGTGCATGTGTTTGTGAACCTGGAGAGTGCTGTATGTGTGCCTGCACCAGTCACCTCCTGCCTCTGCATCCCAAGTACTGTTGAAGGCAGTGCCTCGTCTGTGGCAGACTGTGTGACCGCCCTGCCAGTGTCCTGCCTGTGTGTCTCTGTGTACATGTGCCTGTCTGTCTGTCTGACTGTCTCTGGGATGTGTGTAGCTTTGTAACTGGTTGTACCTGCAAACAGGAAAGCAGCAACTGTGTCCCTCAGCCTGGGCAGAGACCCAGTGTCCTCAAACTAGACTCGTGACAGCTGGGCAAGAGAGAGCCCTAGGCCAGAGCAGCTGAAGAAGGTGGCCATACTTTTAGCATCACTTAACATGATATACAACACTGTATGGCAAAATGTCTTTATTAATGGAGGGACTTCCACACCCTTTAAATCAGTGCAGCTTTTAGTTGAAAAAGCTGTATGTTGTTAATATGTATCTGTTAAGGATAATGCAATACTTACAAATTATGTTTTATTATTAGGTTCCCATTAAGATATAAAAAGGTCTTAACCTTGTGTCTGAAGCTAATAGTGTAATTTTAGCCTTTTCTTTTGATTTGTCTGTCAAATAAAGGTTAAAAGCAGTATGATAAGTTGTTCCGTGTGTCAAAATAAATGATTTTTTTTTTTCAGATCTCTGTTTTGGTATGAAAATATGAAATGGTAGACCCTTTGTGGATGAAGGATCATTAACAGCACCAGTCTTGATATTCAGTCTGTAGTAACATAGAAGTCAATGAGCCTGTTATTTGTAAGGCTTTTGGACCAAGAAGCCAAGCAGATGTCCAGACTCATTCAGTTCTAAATCAAACAGTTCATTTTCTCTTCAGCCTTGACTTCTTTCACAGCATGAAAATGAAAGGTACATAATATGAAGGCAAAAATATTTCTACATATTTAAATAGGTTCAGTACAAAAATAAGTTCATGACTCTATTTTCAATGCCATTTTAAGATTGTGTCTTTTTTCTTATACTTAATTAAGACATTATATGTCAATTTTTCTTTTAAAAACATATAAATCCACTGGATAAATAATTTTTGTGTAACTTTAACACTTACAGCAAAGACCACTTGTGTATTATTTTTGAAGATGGCTTGGATTTGTGTAGAAACTGAATGTTCATTTTATTAAAGAAGAGAGTATTTAATTAGAAAGCTGACACTTTTTCCCTAGCTACAATCTATGACAAAACTTATGTCCAAAATTGCATTAACTGTAACAAAGGTACATGCTTTGGTGTCTCTTGTAGAGCATCCAAAGAGCATTTCCAAGAAGCTGCAAATGTAGGGACATAATGCAAATGCCTATCACCAAACCAGTAGGACATACTCTCACTTTAATGTCTTATGAATGAAATGAATGAAAGACCTCAGGAGTGGAAAAAGGAGTTAAAATGTTTCTAAGTCACATTTCACCTTTCTGAAAACCATCCCTGGTCTTGTCACTCATTAGAGTTGCCCAGAACAATTTTGCTTGACAAGGCAATATAATCCTCCTTTCTTTTCAGAGATTCCTCCATAAAATGTTTTTTTTTTTAAATCTAAATTAGAAGCTAGTTAGAAATCACTATAAATGATGCTCACTAGTTGGATCTAGACTATCAGAAAATAAATTTCTTAATCCTTCCAGCACTTTTCAGTTCGTCTCACTCAACAAAACAGAAGGTGGGTGTTCTGAAATTTTCAGGATCTTTAGAGACTTCAGTGAAGCATATACAGCATATACAGTGTATGTTGCACAAAGGGAGTCACAGCAAAGAAGCAGGACTTCTTCCAACAACAGTTTGACTCAGGCATGAATTCATAAGCTAATGTCAACTGATGACATGCATTGTTTGTTGTGGAAGCACATTTTTTAATCAACACAAGGAACAGGGATCTGAGCCAGTGCAAAGAAAAAACAAACCCCAAAACATTTCAGGGATAATGTGATTAATAAATTCCAGTCTGTGTCAAGAGTCCGATTAGCGTATGCCCGAGGCAGTATTAGCGTATCCCCGAGGACATACAGGGCTCCAATAAAAAGGTCAGAATACAGTGCACAGCAGTAATTGAGTGTACTGCTTATAAAGAACATCTACAGTACTGTGTACTGCCCTTAGTGAAAGAGTGAGAAAACTAACTGTAGGCGTTTTTCATTTAAGAAAATTAAAAGGACAATCCTTTTTTGCATTTTTTCCCTAGAAAATGAAAATCAGCAATTTACAGCAATATTTAACAAAATCAAATGAAAACCAAGCAATCCCCTCCCCCAATAAAATTCTAACTCCCAGCAGGAGCTGATAGCTGATTCTCTATCTAAATATGGGTTCAGATCTGAACTCTACATCTCCCAGTTATTATTTCTGTTGGGGTCTAATTCTAAATACCAAAATAGATAAGCCAATTAACTATGTTAGATTGGTGTTAACATCTGCTTCGGTTCTGTAATAGCACTGTTATTTTTAATAAATTGTAAACACTGTAGTGTTTCTCAGTCTAAGAATAACACAGGTTGGATTTATGTAGCAGATTACAGGTTTCTTTGTCTTTACCACTCCTGAAATCGAAATGAAAATTGCAGCTCAAGAGAAAAGTTATAGGAAAGAGAGACTGGTAATATAAGCATTCTCTTGCTGCAGGTCAGATGAAATGAGTTTACACACCTATTTGTGTTGAAAGGAAGTAAATCAGTAAGAGTTTCTGGCTCTTAATGTATCTCTGTGTACTTAACATGAGAAGCCAGTATCAATCTTCCTAATAAAAAATTGAGAATACAGAAAGGAAGTGGTATTTTCCTGTGCATTAAGCATAGCTGGTAGTCTTCCAGTCACTTGTGTCTGTGCCTGTTGTTCTAGAAGCATGTCTGCATAAACATAATCTGCAAAATCTCATCCCAAAATAATTGTGTAACAATACCTGTGTTACTGTGATCTTTTTCTAAACTAATTACAGAGCTCAGAAGAAACTAACAGGAATATAAGGGAAAATGTACATCTTTCATTCTGTATAATACGTATGGATCAAAATCCTGTCAGTTTTATGGGAGAGACATAGTTGAATCTTCTCAGCAGACTAACTGAAATACCTGCATGCTAAAAGAGTTTTTCTGGTCTGAAACCAAGTCTTACCTGAACGCCTAACTCAATGTATCAGCTTAGTACTTAAGCAAAGGGAAAAGATATATTTATGACACATATGTTAATGATAACCTTCTTTCTCTTTAGTGTATACTACTATCAGACTCTCAAGTTCCTCTCATTTGGGACATTGGCTCTTGTGGTTCCCACTTTCCAGCCTGTAGCAGAGGTAAGATGCAAAATTAATTCCTAGTGAATTAACAGTGAATTCCTAACTTTGGTATATCCAGGGTTTGATGTCTCAGTACTGACTTGTAGATTCCTTGTACTTCCTGTTATTATTGATAATTAGTTGATTAATGCAAGTAGAGACATAGTCAAAATATGTAGAATTTTTAAATTATAGGCCTGCAAATATACAAGTAAATTCAATGTGATTATTAGTGTAGGTAGTTGATTTGACTTCTTCATAGGGATTCTTCCAGGCAAAGCATATTGAAGAACATGACAGAGTTTCTTATCTAAAACACAAGCATCATGTTCACACATCCTAGCTGGCTGTAATTTCATGCTGAGAGTAGTATATGTGCTCACTGGTAAGGAAGGCTGGCTACTGCCCAACAGGCTGCTTCTTCTTCTCTGTTTAGATATAATGCACATATTTGCAAATTTGCCTACCATGAGTCCTAAATCTGCCTTTACTATAGGAAAACTGAATCCTGCTGAACATGTCACCAGAGAATAGATTTGCATAAGCAGAAAAAAACACAAGCAAAAATCTACAAAAAGCTCCTTACTTTTCAAAGGAATTTTATTCCCTTATTAATGTCTCACAAGTATCAGGAATTCATATTCACTATCTGCCTCAGGGAAAGTCCTGTAACTATGGCTGATGTTCAAGGAGATATGGTTTCTACTGTAGCCTCATGTGCAGGTAGATTCAGTCCTTTCAACTGATAGCAGAAAGGAAAGATATATTATGCTTTCTTTTCCGTCCCACTCAGACTATAACAAATGGTAACGATAACCTCCTCGTGTTTCATAGGAGTAGGTAGTGTAGCCCATACACAGCCAGCTACAGCCATTCTTCAGCCCTATGATGTCTCATATGTTAACATGAAGCTGACAGACACAATTCAGGACTTTCAGGAAACCAGCAGTCTTTTGAAGCAGCAGCTGGAAGCCAAGAGGGGGACTCTAGCGCATACACCTGGCTAGCAAACAACAGGATAGGTGGAAGAGGAGACTCTGAACACTTTAAAGTTCATCGCTAGATCTACAATTCATGTAGCAATATGAACACAGCAACTGATCTTTACACCCTTTTAAAAATTAACATCCATGTCAGACAGCAAAGCAAAGTAGTACTCCATGACCTCTGCATTTTTTCGCACCTTTCTACATGCTGGGAAAGAAGATTTGGAGGAAGGATTGAACATGCACCCTATGTACCCTATACACCCTATAACTCTCTTAAGACAGGAATTATATGGCTGTAAACACATTAAAAAAAATAGTGAGTTAAAAACTCTACTCACCCTTTTGTCCAGGGGGATGGCACAAGACCTAAAAATATCTTCTCTTTCTTTCTGTTTTTCTGAGTATGACAGCACGCCCAACAAGTGAATGATGCAGTGCATTTTAGGAAGGTTCTAAGTCATTAAGAAGCACAAAGGCCATCTGATTTGCATATGATTTCTTTATCACGGTTTAATTCACAGGCATTGCATGAGCAAAGTGAGTCAGATGAATGAGGCTAGAAAGGTGGTTAAATTGTTTGACTTTCTGTCCTAAAATACTTCATATCACACACATTTTCTTTTATCTTTCAGGATGTCTTTCTTTTTTACACTTACTGCTTTGGCATTCTGAAGGGCAATGCTCATTTTAAAATATGTATAGACTTCATTTAAAATAAATGAATTTAAAATCCTCTGGGGCAAAACCATGTTCGGTGTATCTCGGCTAACTTCAGTGGAGTTACACTAAGGTTGAATCCAGGCCTACATCCTCTCATTTGTCATGAGCTTAGAGAAAAACAAAGAGACACCTTTAAAAATATAGGTTATTTTACATTCTCTCCCTTGTTGATTACCTTTGTTTTATGGCCTTAATAAGACCTTATATTAGTGGGATTTCATGCATTTGTCTTTATGTTTGATAACATTTTTGAGCACTGTGAAAAAATCAATGGAAATTAAGGTAATTGTTTCTAGCCAGATTCAATAACTCTAATTACCAGCATTTCTAGTCCAACTGCATAATATGCTTAACTATCCAATGTACTGAAGAAAATTTAACTACTGCTGACTCAGTGTTCTTTTATGTTTATATAAGGATAACAATCAGAAGAGTAAATAAAGAAAAAAATTAATTTTCAAATTTCAGTTAGTCATAGAATTATCATTACTGCCGACCTCCATAGAAATAAATGAAAAATCCAATGAGGAATCTTTTGTCATGGTGCATTTGCAATTAGAGAAAATTGTATGAGCACATTATATGAAGAAATATGGTAACACAGCAATACATTTTTATATTGAAAAACCTCTCTGATATCCTAAAATAGCTAGGTCTTTCTGGTATGATATATTCATGATTGTCTTTGTACACTTCTACACCCTTATTTTTATATTCCTCTTGGCTGAAAATATCTTCAATGGCTAAACATGATGAAAACAACACAAGGAAAAAGATCAAGTCCTGGTTATTTATCTGAATTTGATCAAGAAAACAAGGAGAAACTATAACCTCCTTGTATCTACAAGAAGTTTAAACACACATCCATTTAAGTACTTCTGTTGCTAAACTGTAAAAAATCTATTGGTTTATCACTGAATTATGGACATTTTGGCTTATGCAGATATGTCTAGATATTTTCATCTAGAAAACAGTCTATAAAACACAGGCACAGGTTATGGAAGTTGCAGGCATTTTTTACATTATCACAGCTGATGCATGTGACTCTAAGCAGTATTTTCTACTATTTTTTAAGTTGCCAAACTATTTATAGGGGTGGCATCTCTGTTACCTTAAGAGGACAGAGAGGAAGGACTGAGATCATAATGTTCAATTATGTGATTGCTAGGGATGGAGAAAGTCACTATTCTACCATATGATAGATAAGGCAAATACCAGCTTCTCCCCACTGAAAATGCAATTATTTATATTTCAGGGACAGTCAAGATCTGGAAAAAGCTTTAGCATTTTCTATGCAAATTAAAGTGTATAAAGTTTGTTGTGGATATGGGATTATAATTAATTCTTCTCAAGGCTGAAAATACAGTGATTCACTGCGTTTATTACATGTGGCTCAACAAACCATGAGATTTAAACATATATGCATCACACTTTACTTACTTAAAATAAACATTGCCATTATATGATAAACATAAAGTGCAGATTTTTTTTCTAAAATTCTCATTTCCTATAAGAAAACATATATTTTCTGTTCATTCTTGAACTTTACAAAGTAAGTTTCCTATCCAATATCAGAAAAAAGACTTATTTATCTTCCTGCCTATATGATCCAGCAGTAAATTTCAATATGCATCTCTATGGTGTTCACTTTTACTTGTCCACAAACCCAGCTGTAGCATTACAAAGACACAGAAAACTACATATCTTGTACAACATACATGTCCAGAAGCTCAAATATCCATTACTGTTTAATGTGAAGCAAATATAAAGTGGAAATTCCCTTTGACATGGTCTTCACATCTTTTTATAACTGAATAGAAAAAAATAATTTCTCTGCAGAGTAGTAGCATAGCACCTCTAGTGCTCTAAATCCCTGAGTTTTGTACAGTTCCTCTTCAAAGTCATATATATCAAATTTATCAAATTGCAGGACTGGTAAATAGTTAACAGTCCTGAGTGTCTGTCATTTTTAGAATGATATGCTAGGTCATGTTTATATTCTCAGCTTGCTTTGTCTATTTTGGTTCTTCTCCTGCTCTGGCCTGCTGCTATGTTTTGTTTACTGGTGCTCTTGCCAAGTCTATTTTTTCCTTTTCATGTGGAGACTGTCACCTTTACAGTGACTCTGGTAATTCCAGTAAAATCCAACATCTCAAGGAATCAGAACACTTGGTCTTGCTGAGAGATCCAGTAAGCATTGAAGTTTAGGGATGCAACTAATACTTTTTAATTAATTGATTTAAAGAACAATGACCGGATTCACTCAAGGGGATGCAGGGAGCCTTGGTAACTCTGAACATCCAAGTTTAAATTAGTTCTCAGACTTCGGTGTGATAGAGCACCCTAAGGAAGGTCAAAGTACCTGGAAAAACAGACTCTCTTTAGGAGATCCAAGATGTATACGTTTATTTTTTGATGTTCAACACTCTAAGGCTTCCTTTACTACTAATAAAAATATTCCCAATACATATTTCCATAAAAATGTTACTTCAGTAGATTTTTTTTCCCAAAATAAATGCTTCAGAAAGTGCTTTAATATCAATTGAGGCCGGCTTTGGTTTTTTATCTTTGTAGATACCTTTTTACTACCAGCCTGTTGTGAACTACTTTTGATCCTGGCCTTGAAT
Organism: Climacteris rufus; assembly: GCA_013398175.1. Classification (NCBI taxonomy): domain Eukaryota; kingdom Metazoa; phylum Chordata; class Aves; order Passeriformes; family Climacteridae; genus Climacteris; species Climacteris rufus. The sequence continues at coordinate 120,389 of VZRZ01008807.1, read as the reverse complement.
TTTTTTATCCCTTATTAGAGTTTCACATCCTCATCTGAACTGTCAGACAGAAAGCAGAATAGTAGGTTCCACACAATGAACACAATCTCAGCTGCTGCTCTAATACACTTCAGATTGCTGAATATATGTAGTAATGATCACTCATTATGACAGTGCACAACAATGAGCCAAATGCACACTGTACAGAGATCAAATTGCATGCTATGGAGCTGAGAAAAATAGTGTTGTTTCATTAACCTTTTGGACTCTGATCTTTTTAGTTGAAACCAAGATTAAAGGTGAGGAGAGGAAAATAAAGTAGCAAAATTATTTAATGAGGAAATGTAAACGGTGTTGATGGTCCTAATAAAAACAAATTTACTATAATATCTAGAACCTAGTAAAACCAGAGGGAGAATTTTTTTATATATATTTTGAGCAAAGTAATTATCAACAGTTCATTCATAGATTATATTGTAGGAGGTGTAATGATTTTAATAATAGGGTTAAACTTTTTCACTCAGGTGTAGAATACAAGAGCTTAAAGCAATACAAGTACTTTCTATTTTATTATTTTTTTTCATTGAACTTGTTGGGGTTTTTTTTCCCAGTATTCAAACACTCTGATGATCATTTGCCCTTCTTCAAGGAAAATGTTCCAAAGTACCACAGACCCAGTAGAGTTCTTTGTGCATCTGTCTAAGATCTTGGCATACTTCCCTGTGCTCTTCTAGGCTCAACCCTAAGGGCAGCCAAAGGCAAGAGTATTTTCAGCAGACTAAGAAACACTGTAAGCTTCAGGGATTTCTGGATGACAGATTTTAAACGGTATCCAAAGTAGGGGTGTGATTAAAAATAACAAGAGCGAAAGCCTCTCTCTAAATTGTAAAAGGAAATGTACTGTCATGGTTTTTCCCTGGCCAACAGCCAAGGACCCACGAAAGGCTGCTCCCCCTGCCTTTTGCAGGGGAACAACTGGACAGGGGAAAATGTGTTACTAAACTGTGATAAGGAATACTGGCAGAGAAACAGAGCAACTCCTTCATTACAAACAGGTTGGACAGGCTCAGTACTTCTAAGTGATAAAGTGAATTTATTACAGAGTTAAAGGAGCAAGCAAGAAACATCTTTTAAACGCTCTTTCTCCTTCGTTCTTCCCCCCTCC
>VZRZ01008807.1:84419-118884 GCA_013398175.1 Climacteris rufus | reverse complement strand
GCTGTTCTCTTTTCCTCTGCCTAACAACTACATATCTATTGCTACGTGATTCTAGCTACAATGGCGCGCGCATGTGTATTGCTGTGATTGCTCCTTAAATATGCTGTCACAGAGGCATTACCTTCCTTCCTAATTGGCCCAGTGGTGGCATAACAGCCCATCCATCAGAGATAGGCCCTGGCTGGACAACTGTGGAAGCTTCTAGCAGCTCTTTACAGGAGCCATCTTTTGGCCCCTACCACACCCAAAGAGCCAGAACCCCTTAAACTACCACATGTACAAATTTAGCTTTCCTCAACATCATAACTGATAACTGAAAAAATTCTAATTTATTTGCAAAAATTAAAACAAGGATCAATCTATAGGCCATTTGAGCCATGTTCCTAACAAAGCAGTAAAACTTTACATTCTATTTTTCTGTCATTTTTTGCTTTCAGGATTCAGGTGTTTAGAAATTGCTCTTGCTGTGTGTAATGTGCTGATGTCAAATGTCTATACTCCTCTTGGCTCTTAAAGATTTTAATTTCTTAAATTCTGAAGAAAGCTTAATCATTGTTTAGTCTGGAGAAGAGAAGGCTCAGGGGGGATCTCATTGATCTTTCTCCACTACCTGAAAACTTCTGCCAAGTCTCAAGTAAAAATACAAGAGGAAATGGCCTTCAGTCGTGCCAGGAGAAGTTCAGATTAGATACTCTTTTTTTTTTTTTTTCACTAAAAGAGTAGTTAGGCATTAGAATAAGTTTCCCAAGGAGCTGGTAGAGTGTTTAAGGTGTGTCTGAATGTGGCACTTTGGGATATGGTTTAGTGGTTATTGCGGTGGTGCTGGGTTGACTGTTAGACTAGACGATCTTGAAGGTCTCTTACAACTTTGATTCTATGGTTTTGTCATTCCTAAAGCAGAGTGTATAATCACAACAATAAAAATAACCACTGCTTCTATAGCTATCTCAGTCTAACTAGTAAAGCTGTTTTTCGACATGTTATGGAATTAATATCATGTAAAGTAGTGAATAGTTTCAGTTAAACTTAAGAAAGCATTTGTGGAATTAGCAATTAATTCAATGTAAAGGAATAGTCATATTTACAAAATTGTAATCTATGCTGCACAAAGACCCAAATTCATCTGAGTAACGGTATATATCCCAACAATTCTGCCACACATCTTGAGAGTAAGCATGGTAAATGACCAAGGTACATTCAAATTTATAATAAATTCTCTTACGCAGGCAGAATCACTGCCAGGTGTTAAAAAATGAAGAACCTTACTGTGAATATAAAATAAAACCTGTTTGTATTTTATTCAGAGCTCTCTATTTCCTGTCTTTGCACATGAGAACTTTAACCCTCTTCAGCAGGTCTTGTACCCAGGATTAGACCTGAAGAGTCCTTGCTTTTCTTGGGTCAAAAGGTCTTGACTCACCAACTTAAAAATGGTGCTCTATCTCATTCTACCTCCAAGATAATTTGATTAGTTAACATTAAGATGTCTTTCCAGATACTCTTCATTCAATCAAATGGGTCTTTCTTTTCTTTTTATTTTTTTTCACTTGCAGAGTATAATAACTTTCCTTTATCAAATCCCCACCAGTCTTCCCCATTCAAGAGCATGCTAGGTATAAATTGAACACACTTTAAACTCAAAATCAAGAACACACCTTTAGTGTTGGACCTAACAAGCTAACCAAAGAATGATTTCTACTCCAGTTACAATGATACTAGCAATTATAATTCAAAATACGTGCAGTTAAAATGATAAATACAAAAACTAACCTTTTCTGGTGTATTGCTCATCTATTCTATGCCTCTCTGCACCCTTCAAGGTGGGGGGGGGGAATATATAGACTATATTATTATAATATTTATATATTATACTATACTATATTATAGGGGGAATTCGCAGGTTTTTGAGACTCTGATGGTGAACTTGGTGATTTCCCTCTTCCGTCTAGGAGTTGCTCATTCTTCATTGGTCTGCAAGTCTATATCAATGTGAATTTGTTGTCTATGATGTGTTTAACTTATGTTGGATACATGTTCTTTGTTGTGTTACTCTCACCACACCTGTGGTATTCCAATGATAAGAGGTGGTTGATCACTGGTAGGTGGTTTACAGTTCTGGGGCCTCCCATATTGTCCTGTGCCTGTATTTTCAAGGTACTTAAACATGGATATCATATCACCAGGTCTCTAGCAGCCTCTGCAGAAGGGCACACACCGATTTACTACTTTTGTCATATCTGCCAGGCTTAGTGTCTAAAGTGGAACTGCAGGTTTAAGTTGAGGCAACTGAGACTCTTCTGAAGTTCCTGCAACTTTTGTGAAAATCTGTAGTTCAGTGAAATGTAAAATAAAAACACAGTAGCTCCCCAATTGACAAGAAGCCACAGGATGGACTCAATGCTTATCTGTCCAGTTTGAACCTGTTTGTCACAGTCTGGTCAATCACATATCTAGGTCACATTCAGCTCTAACAGATGTTGTCATTTGCTCAGTTTTTAATATTAGGTCAATGAAAGGAGATGAACATACAGCTGAGGAGCTGTGTGGGGATTTCTTTTTTTCTGTCTTCTGCTTTTGAAATTTCTGGTTATTCCTGAAGCAATTTATGTAACAATACAATTTACCTCGCATGTGTCAGAAAGATGACTTTGGTCCTTGCTTAGCACCCTGACAGCCTTGAAGGATTTGTTCACACTGACCCTCTGGAATTAGACCTGTTCCTCAAAATAATTCTGTCTCTTCAGACGATAATTCCTTTTCATTTCATCAATTAAGCTGTCCAGTTCTCACACTTTCTCAGCTTTTCTTCCTACTTCACAGATTCCATTTTTTGTGTAAGTTCTACATCAATCACTTTTACATCAGCTGGTTAGTGGCGGATTCACTTCTCTTCCCCACAAAGTTTTCTATCTTGATTCCTACAGTCAGGGGCAGAAGGAAATGTTTACTGCAGGGCCTTGAGCTCTGATCCAGGACTGAAGGAAAAGGAAAAAAAAATTCAAAGCCTTTTGATCACCTTTTCCTCTTCCTACAGAAGAGCTGCAAGGATGGAGAAGGAACAAAGAGAAGAAGGAGATATATTTGTACTAAAAGGACAAAGAATCTGCCCTGACAATCTTGTTCTTTCTGTGTCTGCTTTCCCACTTGGTTTAGACAACAAAAACTTCATTGTTTATACCACCCAAGAAGACAGGCCTGTTAAGAAAGTATTTTTCTCCTTAAGAAAACTTACTGATTAGACAAACTTCCTATGTCACTGAAAAATTATTGGTAGTTTGTGACAAAATATTATTACAATTTTTATACTGCTGATTGGAAACATTGTCATGGTTAGGCATATATTACATTATAATAGATTTCTTATGCATTTCTTTTTTATACACTAGGCAATGATAATTTGTCATTCAGTGGTTCTTGTTATAATTATTTTAAGCCTCCAATTTCAACCAGATAATTTTAAAACACACCATGTTTCCTTTCAAGACACTAAGGAATTTCTGATACACAGATAACTGCAGCAGTTGTAATTCACACATTTTAGCTTTGGGTTTTGTTTTTGCTTTTTTGAACAAGTCTCTGGACATAGTAATAATAATTTCTGTGCTACATTTGTGAATTTTGCAACGGAATATATTTTTGTATAGATTCGGATTTGTATCAGTTAGGGAATTAGAAATTGTGTCAGGAATGATGTTAAGACCAAAAAAATCAGGTCCATGGAGTTGATGCTGTATTGTTAGCAATAATAGCTATGGCCCTTGGTGGTGCTTAGTTTCTGCAGCCAAGGTGAACAGGCTTCATAGGTCTTTGGCATAAGAAACCAGACAGTGAAGTGGAAGTATCATCTTTCTCCATTTTCCTCACTTATACCAGATGCACTTATACTACTTGTTCCTCCAAATAAAAGGGGCTCTTATTTGCTCCTGATGCTGCATATTTTGTTGTTTGTTTTTTGTTTTCCAGTCATCCTCATTGATTTGGCAATAAGTGCTACTTATTTACAGTCCCTTGTTCACACCTTCTTCATTGTTCTCTAACTTGAAAAAAACATTTGGATTCCTCCTAGGAGCTATGTAATCACAATACTACAAAGTGTTTATATCTTATATACTGTTGTTGGTCCCATTATCACAGTACACTTATAATTAGACTCAAGGCAAAATAGTATTAACTATATCCTGAACTTTTATCCTATAGATGTCAAGGGTGTCTGCCTGAGCTGTATCACTATCATTATAATATTTTTGTTTGGTGTTAATGCTAATGAATTTGAGACCTATACTTTTCCTGAAGTATCAATTATTTATATAACACCTTGGTCAACTGAGAGAAGAAAAAATTATAAAACAATTTCATAAAATTGCAATGGAAAAGGCCAGGAAAACTGTAAGTAATATTGGAAAAGAGAAGGAGAGTAAAATAACAAGCAAGTGAATTCTGAGCAAATGTGGGAGAAGAAAGTTATGCAATTTAAGCAAAACAAAATAAAGAAATAATAACAAAGGAAGCATCCACTAGATAGGCCAGAGATAAGAAGTGTCAGGCCTTGTGCAAATTTTGAGCGATCCCATCTTTGGAAGTCTAGTCTGTTCTTGCTTATGACCAACAGATTAATTTGAAAGTCATTGCTTTTTTTGTTTGTTCATTTGATTTTGATATTTAGCAATTTTCCATCCAATACAGATTAGGATTTATCTGAATCTTTTTGTGTATGGACGCTGATCATTTGCTGCGGTGACCCAGCCCACCTTGGGGCTGAGTGACATCCATTGGGTGGATTTCCCCACCCAGGACTCCGACACTGAGGGTGGACCCGAGGGCGAGACCAAGGTTTAAGGCCACTCCCCACTGGGTGTCCCTCTAGCAGCATCTCCTCCTCTCCTTCTAGAAACCTCTCTGTTCCCGTAATGCAATTGGTTTAGACTCCTATGTTTATTCATGTGTTTCATTGCTTATGTATTGAGCTCTGGAAAGTTCTGTTCAGTTCGGTTCCCCATTGGTTGGTTCAAATATGTTCCTCCCCTGACCCTTTGTGATTTGTTCCCTGTCACCCCTCGTCATTTCCTTACTGGTTTATCCCTTTGTTCCTCCCCTTCTCTGCCCCCGTTTCAAAAGGGGGCTGTAACTGCTCCCCAGTGCTCTTCTCCTTTGTCCCTCCCTTTTGACTGGAACTCTGTCCCTTGGGGCTGGAATAAAGTCAGGATTACAGACAAGGAAAGAGTCCCTCTTTCTTCCTTCACCCTCGGCTGTTGCCTAGCAACACCTTGCCGCAGCCAGCCTTCTAACCGAGCTACTTGCAGGCAGCACTGACAGCTGCAGACAGGACTCTGATTGCCACGCTGCCGGGGCATCAGAACACGTTGTCTGCCGGGCCACCGGGCGGCTTGTGGTCATCGCAACAATCATTCTCACATATTAATGCGTCAAACTGATGTAACTGAAGGTCTGTGGTCAGCACAAACCATGAGCCATGTTGCCACATCATTCTACAGCAGAGCACAATGGAAATTCTCATCCCAGGGGAACTGCTGTGCATTGCACTGTGTTTTATGCACAATGGCTGGGCTCCATCTTGACTGATTGAAGATACCTACAGTGCAGACTTCTATGCCTGAGCTAATTGTCTTAGGATTTATTTAGTCAGTACTTTTTGTTCACAAAGGAATAGACATTTTTAAGGTGTCATTCAGCTGATGAGATGAGGTGTACCATGACATGCCATTTTCTTTCCCTTGGCTTTGAAGGTAACTAGCTAAGGTATCAATATTTAGCAGGACAGCCAACTTGATGTCTAATTCAGGATAATAGCAGAAAGTCCCCCAGCTGAAAGAGTGTTGTCTGCATGTCAATCCATTTTTCTGTGTAGGCAGGCAGGAAGATTCTAACACCTCCATGTTTACCTTGAGAAATGTAACAGTGTAGCAGGTAATAGCAGTAAATAGCTGAAGATCAAGACCCATTAACATTGTTAGAACTCTTGGTGTAGCACCAGTTCTGGCCCTACATTCTTTGTCTTCAGGGTCAGAAAAAAAGACAGATATATTTCTTTTCTGGAGAAGTAACTGTAGTGTGTTTAGTCAACTCTTTTCTCCCTTTCTGATTAAGTCAAAACCAAATGTAGTCTGGACTTCCTTCTTGCAGATCAGCTTGGTAAGTTATATTTGCTTACATTACTTATCTTGTCATTTAGAAACAGGTGTTACTAAAATAGCATCAGTTTATAATTTATGTCTATTTTAAAATCTAACTTCTATCCTAAATTTGTCTCATATTTGATCTTTCCTGTGAAAATATATCTGAGTTTAATAGTATGGGAATATATTTCTTTTAAAATGATGTCCTTGCATTTTTCCTTAATGCTACTTGGAAAGACTCCCACTAATTTCAGAAAATTTGGTTTAGGACTTTTTTAAGGAAAAACATTCTATTTTAAGAATTACATATTTCCAGTTACAATAAGGAAAATAATTTTCAATTTAATTTTTAATTCAGCATATCACATAAAGGTACTGCAAATTAAAGAAATACACAGAGATTTATACAAACTGGAAATCTTTTTAAGTCAATATACCAAGAACGAGTAATAGGTTATATAATTTAGGTCAATATGAAAGTTGATGTGATTTAAAAGAAGATGTAAAAGTAGATGTCTGAGATGAGTGATTGAAAAATTGATGTAAAACTGATGTGATTTAAGTCCAGAAATTGAAGCAGACAGCGAAAATAAAGAAATTCAAAAAACTGATGCAGCTCTAAATGAACAATGGAAATAGTGAGCTCAATTAAGATTAATATAAAACCTGAAGGGATTTAAAATGTGAGGCAGATAGGCACATCTGAAAAACATGTGTGATTTAAAGGGAAGACTGGAAGAGAGGACCTGAAGTTGAATGGACCAAAAAATTGATTTATGTTGAAGAGAGAAATAAAAATAGTCAGCTGAATGACAACTGATAAATTTCAAGGAAGACACAGTATCAGAGCACGTGCTATGTCCTTGTCGAAGTTGAGCATAAATTCTACTTTATACCCATGCCAGCTACCAAATATAAATGCCAAATGCTTTTATGGGAATTTTCTTTGATTTCTTTGTCTATTGTGTTGACATTTTTTTTAACCTGAAGTTTCCTGTGGAGCCTTATATGCTTGTGCCTTGAGCTCCTGCAGTTTCAAAATCTAAGTTTTCGACCCAAGCATCTGTTCCTTTTTATGACTTAATCATGGCTTTCATACCTACATTCTGGTCCAGGATCATCTGTGTTTCTCAGTATCCAAAGATTTTAGAATATTTTGAGGCATTGCAGAAACATGCTGGCTTTCTTTTTGCAATCAGTGAATTTCATAGACCTTAAATGAAAGCTTCTTGTGTTTAAAGAACAGGGATATGAATCACGAGTGTATTCAGCCTTGACACTAACTTTGACAGCTCCATGGTACTCGACAAGACACTTTGTATTTCTTCATCAATTTCTCTTTATGTAATGCTATTATATAAATACTTCTCTATCTGCAGGCTGTTTCAGTGAATAATTGAATTTGTAGGTGTTCAGACCACTGTTTGTGCCAGTTTTTCGGCACAGAAAAACTTAATAATGATTCTGTTGCTGTGTGGAGAGTGTCAACTCAGGGAAACGAGGATCTGGGAGTGGGGCTGGGGCAATAAGTAAATTGAAGTATAAGGTATGACTCCCATTATTGGATAAAACTCTAAAATGCCCTAGGGAGGAAAATGACAATAATGTGATTTTAACTTGAAGTAAACCTATTATTGATAGAAGTGCATATATTGACCTTCTATGAGGTCTATAGTAAAAATAGTCAGCTAGACATTTTAGACATTGTTATATAGTTATATCTCTTAAAATGCTGCACATTGCATGTGCCAGCTGATGAAGTTAATCTCTGCAATTTAGTGCCCCATCTGAGTTTTAGACTCTTATGGATATGCAAATACAGGTCTGGCTTAGGAGGAATTTGAGATTTTGTCTATTTAATTACTGAACACAAACATGACTCTGTTCTGGATATGATTTTAAATCATAAATGAGTTGTACCAACATTAAAGGGATATAAAGTAAAGGGTACCACTGCAGTAAGGGTGGAACAAGTACTCACACAAGGCACATTATTAACTGCAATTCACTTTCCTTCTCTGCTATATTATACAGTGAACATCTTACTTAGGTTGCCCTGTTCCCAGCTGCACTTTGCAGCACAAGTTTCTGCAGTTTTCCACTGAGAGTGAAGCAGTGAAGGAAATTGGGAGAAAGGTAACACTGAAAAAGATTATTCACTCCTTCCAGGTATTTGACTAAAATGTCTGGGGATAAAGTTTCACTTGTCAGTTTATTTCTTTTGTCCTATGAAACAAACTGTGAAAACAAAGCTCAAACGAATTTAGATTAATTCTATAAATAAGTGTTGTTAACTGAGTAATTTACTAATATGGCTGACAGTCCAAGTGACAACTTCATACAAATTCAAACTTCTAGCTCATATGCAAACGCTGTTGTATAACCAAAAAAGTGTATGGATTATCCCATCAACTTAGTGGGACTGCAGCCATATTTTACATTCAGGAGTATATAGAACCATTTTCAGCAATAGGGCAAAATAAGTAGAGAATAGTAGTTTATCATATTTTTATCTGCCAGAGGAAAGGTCTCTGTGAATATAGATATCTCATTACTAAATCGAAATGTAAATTCTATTCATCCTTGGTCCACTTTTGGTACTGCTTTGAAGAGGATGTTGAAGTAGTAAAATGATGATTAGCTTTGATATACATCCAAGAATAAGTTAAGATTCATTACTAGGGCAGGGGAGAAAAGATTTAATTAGCATCCAGTCTGCTTGCTGACAGATATATTTTTGTCGCTAGTACTTTTTGAGGGCACTCTGCCTCTGACTTGGTTCCACTTAAAATCCAGATATTGAAGACAAACCAGTTACAATGTTAGGACTTACTTCTGAGCCAGACAGTTTGAGATCAGTTAAACTATTCAATATCTAGGCATATATATGTGTGTGTGCATATGTGTAAAGACATCATTTATTGCTTTGACAGAGAATTACCCAGCCAATGTCTTAGGCTGCTGTTTCCATATAGATCAAATAAAGAAGTTGTAATTTGGTGTACTTGAGACTTAATTTCTCTGTTTTCTTCAAGGTATATAGGAACGGGATTGAAACTCCAAGGACCTGAATCCTAATTCCAGTTTTACTTTCAGGTTGCTCTGCTGCTTCTTCAAAGTCACTAAAATATGCTAAAAGTTTAAAGAAAATCAGGACAAGTATGCAAGCTCACTGCACTAGACTTCAGGAGAGCAGATTTTGGTCTCTTCAAGAACCTACTCAGCAGAGTCCCATGGAATAAAGCTCTGGAAGGTAGAGGGCCCAAAGAATGCTGGCTGAATTTCAAGGATCACCTCCTCCAAGCTCAGGAGCAATGTGTAACAACAAGGAAGAAATTGGGCAAAAATACCAGGAGACCTCCATGGATAGATAAGGAACTGCTGTGCAAACTTGAGCAAAAAAACAGGCTTTCAGGAAGTGGAAATGATGGATAGGTGGCCTGGGAGGAATACAGGGGAATTGTATGGGAAGCTAGTGACAGGGTTAGGAAAGCCAAGGCCCAGCAAGAATTGAGTGTGGCCAGGGATATTAAGGATAACAGAAAAGGCTTCTATAGATATGTTGTAAACAAGAGAAAGAATAGGGGTAAATGTGGGCCTTCACCAGAATGAAAAGGGAGACCTAGCTACTCTGGACAAAGAAAAGGCTGAGGTTCTTAATGACTTCTATGCCTCAGTCTTCAACAGCAAGTGCTCCAGCATGGTGCCCAAGTTGAGAAAAATGCAGGGACCAGGAGAATGAAGACCCTCAGCTCACTGTAGGAGACCATCTAAAGAACCTGAATGTGCACAAGTCCATGGGACCTGATGAGATTCAACCACGGGTCCCGAGGGAACTGGCAGACAAAGCTGTTCAGCCACTATCTGTGGCAGCATGCATGGCAGCAGCCACAGCCCCAGTGACTCAAGACTGGTGGGACCAGCCTGAACCTGCCACTGTCTGAGCCACACTCCCTGGTTAGGGTGAGCTTTTGGATCACCCCCCAGCATTCCTTTAGGTATTAATTTACATGTTACAGTTTATTGGATAACTAGTATATGATCTCATGTTCTGTATAAGGTTATGTTCTGGAAATTTAGTTTCTGTCCCTTAGTTATTGGTTACTTGTAAATCTTTGTACCCCTACTGGTTACTTTCCCCTGCTTGTATCCCTATAAATATCCTTCTGCACTCCATTCCCCTGCCTTTGGTTCCTGACTGCGTTCAGCTCTTCCTGATCCTCGTGCCACCTCTCCTGGACCCCTGGACCCTCTCCTGCCTTCTCTGCTGCTTTCCCCGGGAATAAAAGAGGTGGACTTCACACCGAGGCCCTTCTCTCGAGCCTTCATTCTCGCCTGCGATACTACATCAGCCTGGGGCTCTCTCACTTCCAGAGCACTAAGAGAGCTGCTGGAGGAAACCCTGTGTCTGGGGTAACGCAAACTGCAGCCCCCGATCCACCAGGGTCACTCCTAGACTATCGCTGAGTGCCCTCGAGCAGGCCCCTGGAGCCAGAGATAACTACCGTCATTTTTTAAAAAGTCATGGCAGTCAGGCAAAGTCCATGATGACTGAAAAAAGGGAAATATAACCCCCATTTTTAGAAAGGGGAAAGCAGAAGCCCTGGGGAACAGAACAGTCAGTCTTACCTCTGCGCCAGGCCAGATCATGGAGCAGACTCTCCCAGAAACTGTGCTGAGGGACATGGAAGGTAAAGAGGTGATTGGTAACAGCCAACATGGCTTTACAAAGGGGAAATCACACCTGACAAATCTGGAGACCTTCTATGACCGGGCTACAGCTTCGGAGGATAGGCACAGAAAAACTGACACTGTCTGCCTGGACTTATGCAAAGTGTTTGACGCTGTCCCACGTTACATCCTTGACTCCAAACTGGGGAGACATGGATTTGATGGATGCAGCACTTGGTGGATAAAGAACTGGCTGGAGGCTGCACACAGAGTTGTGGTCAGGGGCTCATTGTCCACGTGCTGAGTGGTGTCCCTCAGGTGTCAGTACTGCAGCTGTTACTGTTGAACATCTTTGCTGGTGACATGGACAGTGGGATCAAGGGCACCCTCAGCAAATTTGCTGATGACACCAAGCTGTGTGGGGCAGTCAACACTTCAGAGGGAAGGGATAATGCCATCCAGAGGAACCTGCACAGACTTGAGAGGGGGGGCTTGCGTGAATCTCATGAAGTTCAACAAAGCAAAGTGCAAGGTCCTACACCTGGGTGTTGGTAATCCCAGGCACACCTACAGGTCAGGTGGAGGAGTGATTGGGAGCTGCCCTGCAGATCAGGACTTGGGGGTGATGGCTGATGAAAAACTCAACATGAGCCATCAATGTGTGCTCACAGCCTGGAAAGCTAACCTGGTCTGCATCAAAAGAAGCATGGCCAGCAGGTCAAAGGAGGTGATTCTCCCCCTCTGCTCTGCTCTGCTCTGCTGTTGTGAGACCTCACCTTGAATACTGCGTACAGTTCTGGTGTCCTGTATCAGAAGGGGGCCTACTGGGAAGCCAGAGAGGGACTTTTTGTCAGGAACTATAGTGACAGGACAAAGAGTAATGGTACAAATTGAAAAAGGGGAAATTTAGGTTTGATAGGATAGAATGAAATTTTTTACTATGAATGTTAGATACTGGAACAAGTTGCCCAGTGAGGTTGTGAATGCCCAAACCCTGGCAGTGTTCAAAGCCAGGTTGAGCAGCCTGGCCTAATGGGAGATGTCCCCACACACAGACAGGTGGCAATTGTATGTTTGGGACTAGATGATCCTTAAAGTCCCTTCTATGATTCTGTGTTCTATGTAAGTCTTTCCTGAGAATATGGGTTCCTTTCTGCTGTATACATTCATGATTCATTAAGGGGAATAAGTGGATGGTATGTTCTCTTGATTCTTCTTTTGGAAGAAAAGTTTTGTCATTTTCATAGAAAAGACTGGAGACTAAACTTTGAGATTTTAAGTAGTGCACAGAGGTCTAAACAGATTCATTACTACCAAAATCAATGCTGATATCTATTACCGCGATGCCCCGTTATTACGGCTTATCCCGGTAATCAGTCGAAGACGCAGAAATAATGAGAGCCGGACTTCGGGCTGTGTTCAGAGCAAGGGCGGAAAAGGGGGGAAACCCCTTTCGTTTAATTCTTATATACACTTTTAGAAATCACAGATCATTGGAGAAAGTTAACACTTCCGTCTCTAACTATATTGGTTAAAAGAAGTGTCCGTCAAAGGGATCTGTGTCCATGGGAAAGGAATGTAAAAAGATAATTTTTACAACAACATAGCTATGTTTACAGAAATCGTCCTTGAGACTGTCTAACAGAGAAAACTAGCTATTTTACAGTGAAAAATGGGCAACAGATATCTAGTGTATTAGTATATTAGACTCCATGTTATTCATACTTTAGATCACTCTGGCTCCATAAGCCTATGAGATATAAGTCTTTGGGATGACAAGATAAAGTCAGCAAGTTAGTGAGAGGTATTACCATATAGGTTCCAGATGACATTTTGATCTTGGATTGCTGGAACACTTCTTATTACTGTTTTACACCTTACAAAAAAATAAATTAAAAAGATGTGGAAAGCAACATACAAACCCCACCAAAGTCATCTGGAGTCCATGAAGCAGTAAATTTTATATATACCACAGATGAAGAAAGAATTTTTCCTGAGGTCAGCACCAGCCCCTCATGGTGTAGTGCAAAGGGAAGCTACTCTTTCACTTATTATAGAAAACCTTAATAACAGATAAAGGTCCTTCCAAAGCTCACTGTACTCAAGGCAAATGTTTCCTTTGCCTGTGCTGGAAAAGAGTAAGGATTAAACAGCAGGGGACTGACATGACAGAGGACTGTAAAGACAAGTGAAGATAAAACTGAATGAAAGGAAAGCAAAAGCAGATAACTAAATTAATAAGGAGAATAGCTCAATGAACAAGAAAATAATTAAAGAAATGAGAACTGGAGTGCGTGAGACACATAGCCAATAGAAGGTACAACACAAAAATTAGCTCAAAGTAGTAAAGCGAAAATTGTCTTTTAAACAGAAATCTGAAAAGTGCAACAAAAGTAGAAGGATGAAGGATATAATTGACTAAATGCTGCTTTAAAAAAATCTTCCATGTCTTCATTACTGTTCCTCTTTCCCCCCTTCTCATTTTTATGTTTCTTTTGCCAGTCTGGTGCTTAATTTTTATCTGCACTGGTCAGCAGTCAATGCCTAAGATTGTCTTAAAATGACCACTTATGGTTGATTTGAAAGGCTAGTTGAGCTTTGTATTTCTATTTGTTACAACTTACAGCCAACAAAATTCTCAGATAACATATTTGCTGCTATACTGGCCCTCAGTTCCCTCCTGCTTTTGCCATGATAAACAAGAACACAGCAATTTTGCACATTTGCTCTAAAAATAAAGCAATTCATTACTACCTGCTAATCAGGAATTGCATTCACACGGCATTAAAGAAGAAAACACAGTATCAGAGAGGTTTCTATCAAACAATCAGGGAAAGTCTTCTGAATAAATGAGTTAAAGATCATAGAATATTTTGAGTTGGAAGGACCTTTGGAGATCATCAAGTTCCAACCCCCCAACCATGGGCAGGGACAGCTTCCACTACACCAGGTTGCTGGAAGCCCTGTCCAAGCTGCTCTTAAACAATGCCAGGATGGAGCATCCATAATGTAGGAAAGGAGTACAACATTGGTCTGTGCAGAGATGTAGGTAAGTAGGAGAGGAGAAAATGTCACTGACTAAACATTGTTATAAAACAGAAAAGCTTTCCCTAATGTGTATTCATTAGCACTTTCAGATGAAAAAAAAATGCTCTTGTGAGGAAAAAACATGGCAGTTATTACCATATTTATTTTGCCTAACACACTGTCTTTGAGTTCCATTCTTGGCTAAGGATTTAACTGTGATACATTAATTAAATGGATAACAATATTAAATACTTCTCTATGAGTGTTCCGTATTACTGGTAAATCTAAATAATAAGTAAATTTAAAAATTCATATTTCTCACCTTAGTCATGCCTTTGTACTCTTTGCAATAGGACTGAAAGGTTCTTTGTTAGCCCAAAAAAGATTAGGTTTTTTGATTTTTCTTTTTTTTTCATAACAACCTATGTTGTTTTGGTGTGAGCAAGTGTTGTGCCTGCAAAATAATCAGTTTGTGAACCAGTGGAAGATGAGTTTCAAACATAATTTTTCTGATCTATGACAAAAGTTCCTGGTAAACAGACAAGATATTCTTAATTCAAGGTATGACTCATCTGTAAGTTGGATTACTTGTTTTTTCCTTCTATTTTTTTCCCCAAATTTTGTCTCTGTGCACATCTTATACTGAATACTTGTATCCAGGACCTTTCTTAGAAGTAAAAAGTAATTGGACTTCTAAAACATAATATCAATATCAATATCAATATCAATATTGCATTAGGACTCAGTTTAAACTTAGTGATAATATTCAAATCCAAATTAATTGCTTTTTTAAAAAAGTTATAAGTAGTCATCAACTTCTGATGGATTGATAGCTTCTGATTAATTTAGTAGTCCAAAGTCTGAAGACACATTTTTAAGAATACAAACGCGTTATGCAGCCCAGAATAGATAGATCCTTAGCCAGTTTAAATTGTGGTATCTCCTTCTCTGAGTCTTAGCTAAAATCTTACATTTTCCAGAGACTGAATACTAAGATACAGACAGGATGCACAGTTAGTGATAATCAACTGGCCTTTTCCTAGCTTCTTCCAAGATATATTTATTGTGTTATAAAACACCTTTTTATTTTATTCACCCCTTCTTGGTAAATAGCTAATTTCCTTACTGTGAAAAATTGGTTAATAGTATATCTACAGCATTATGCTATTGTGCAACTGCTTCTCTTTCTTGATTTAGAAGTAAGAGGGTGACCTCCCAATATAACTAATTTAATCTGCAAAAATAATCTTGCAAATTGACTTGCCAGAAACTAATATAAGATGAAATCTTTTTTCTATTGAACCTGATTGTCATTAGTGATTCTCCGTAAAAAGTTTAATCTGCAATTGCTAAAAATCTCTACTAATGTTGTCAAGTTTCATAAAATATCTATTCTATTAAAGAATTAGTGATGCTGATTCTGGTGGATTTGCAATATTTGGGTAGAAAGCCTGGATCTGATTCAAATTCAGATCACCTTTTGTATTAAAGCTTGGTAGAGCTGAAAAATTGCTGGAGTAGCTACTGTGGATATGTCAAGAGTATCGGGTTTTAAGAAAATGTTAATTCTTCTAGGAATGTGAAACATTTTTGCTTTCCACGAAAAATAAGAGTTAGATCATTCAAGTCTTTTCAGCAATCACCAAAAATACGACTGCAATTTTTTTACTTAAACTGTACTCTTTATTTTAGATTCCCTATTTCACCATATAGGAACAGTTAATCTCTACAGCAAAGCAAATATGTGACGGCACTGCACATCGTAAGCAGTTCTATGAATTTGAGTATTAAAGCAGCAAATCCAGCTGAAGTAGATTTAAGAGCCAAATATATTCAACTTTACTAAATACTCAAGCAAAGATAGAACAGCTATATTGAAAAGTTGAAAATTCTTTGTGCATATCTGCAACAACCTCTAAAATAATATAAAAGTAACTGAGGACAATGTCTCTAATACCTAGGCTGTGCAGTGTTTGAAGTGGTCTCCCACCAGACTGAGTGAAATGCTTATACCTGATAATTTAAAATTAAAATGCATGGACCAACGTTATAAAGAAAAATCAAGCTCTGATTGGGTGCAAAATAGATGGGATTAGCTACTTTCTCTTGTGACTTCTTTATGATTCTTTTTACTTACAGATAATGCTATGAATTGCATGAGGACAAAGAATAGTTTTTTTAAAATTCAAATATAATAGAGTGTATTACACTAGTGAAAAGACCATTCTGAGAACTAACCAATGAACACCAGTTATAATGTGTACTCCCAATGCACAGCCACGTGATTTTTACTGGGTCAAGATTGGAGGTAAAAAGACAGGTTTAGGAAACAAGCAAAGTCTCTTTGAACACCACTTCACAAATTGATGAACATGAATTCATTTTAAAATTCAAAGCCAGATGTTAGAACTCTTACTTCTAGTGGTCCATTGTATAGTGCTATGAAATACTGAACTTCATCTGAGGCCACAGCAATATGTATATATATATATATATACACACATATATATGTATGTATGTGTATGCATATATATTTATATATGTCTTTCCAGAATTTACCTGGTGTACATTTTGAAGCTCAGCTCTTGCTTGAGTACTGTTTTCAGTACATTTGAAGAGTGTTATTGGACTTTGGACTGCCACATTAAGGTACACATGTGCATGAAAAATACAAAGGTTTATAATTATCTGAAGTGTACATATATATATTGTTTTGTATACTGTTTTATACCATATCTCCGTTTTTAATGCTGTCAGTATATCACACAGAAACACACAAGAAACCAAATACATGTAGTTGGTTACATCTGCAAATAGGTCTGTAAGTGCCATCTAATTTCATAGATGTATTTATTCATATCTTTCTACAAAATACAACCAGGTGGAGACTGTTGTATAGCTGCTTAGAACTCCAATAACTTTTTTAACTTTTAAGTCCTTAAAAGCTATTGAGTAAAGCCTAATTTTGAACATTATGCTTGTAATAATGGCTCAAACTATCATACTGTCATTTTTTTCAAATTTAATAAGTGAATTCAAAGGTGATACTTATTTTTAAATTAACTTCCAGCCCTGTGTACAATAAAGAAACTATTTTAATAGAGAAGAAGAGATGGGAGCACGTTTCTTTGTTGATATTACATAGAATGTGAACAACACAGAGACAGCAATTCCAAACAGGATATAATAATTACCCATTTGAATTGCAATGTTTATTTTGCATCATATTAAGTAAATAAATGTGTTAATGGGTCAAAAAGCTTGTGTCCATATAAAAAAAAAAGGTCAACTGTCATAGTGTGTGCTAGTACTTTACATTGTTTTTTATACGCTTGGCTTGAGCTTGGGCTATAGTGATGTAAAACTTCAGGACAATATTTGGTTAGCTTTTAGAAAATTCATGTTTTCCCAGTCTAAAAAGCCACTGTAGGAATATAAATTCTTTTCTTGACAATATCTTTTCATGAAGTAGTACAATCAAAGGAAAGCAATTTGCATCCTTATAGCAGGTCTGTCTGCATCAGGATAGTCAGTACATTTCTCAGGTATTATGAAAATTTCTACCCTACAGTTTAAAATTATTGGTTGAGAGAAAAAAGATTTCTTAGGGAATAATGTGAGCCTGAGTATGAAATGAACTAAAAAAGGATCCTGGGACCTCATGATTTTGCTATTGCTGCTTGTATGGTGACTCATTCCAGTGGGCTTTGTTTCTCTAGCAGGCTGCAGCTAGGTCATCCAGAGAAACTCACATATTTTTTGTGTTTCAGCTATTGCAGTCTGAGTCACCCAAATCCTCCAGAAGGTGGAGGTGAGAGAGGAGTTGTTCACATTTGGAAAATGATAGGGTAGGGCAAGCAGATGGAATGACAGTAATGATGGAACCTGAGGCATTCAGCTAAAATGAACCAAGGGGCAGGCTTAGCAGTCAGGGATTGAGAAGTGATTATGTAGACTTTGTTTCAAAGCAGAAACAGCTGTAAATTTTTGGATTAAACCAAGCCTCAGGCTTAAAAATGTTACATCCAAAATTTTGTTATGGCAAAAGGAAACCAGATATATGGAGCTAGGAATTTATTGTCTGTTAGTGTTTTAACAATCTAAAAAAGCAAGTTATCAGAATGTAACAGAAAAACTTTGTTAATTCAATTAAAATTGTATGTAAACAACCTACTACTGTTCCTGGTTTATATTCATGTTTCCTCTGGATCTCACGTTTGAAAGTTTCAATCTTTCTCAAGAAGCACTGGGTGCATGTAAGCAGATGATACATAATATGTCATTAATAATCTAAGATTTTTCTAAGATTATTCTAAGATTATTCTAAGATTTCACAGGGCAGAATATGATGTTCATGGTGGGAGTCCCCTCCACTGAGCTTTGGGGATTCTGCTCAGGCAGTTTTTATATTCTTCCTTACCCTAGCTTGGGCCTTCTGGCTTCTCCCAGCTGAGTGTGAGAGTGGCCCTGCAGTCTCAGCAGGGGAGCCACAGTGGCTTTTTTTATTTGGGCAACCACCCCGGGGTTTGCCAGACCCTTCCCACAGAGGCACTGGCAGAGCTCAGGCTCAGGCAGGGAAGCCAACAGGCCCGTGGGTCCAAGGCAGGAGCTGAAACCCGTCCAGCCCAGCTCCGGCCAAGGTGAGCCCAGGCCTGCTTCAAGACCAGTGCTTGCCCCTCAAGACAGAGTATTTGATTTTTTATCACTACTGTCAAACCCTATTGGTCACGCTATGCAAAGTGCATTTCTCAAGCTTCCCTTGCACTCCATATGAATTACAGAGATCAGAGACCAAGGATGTTCTTTAGAGATCAAGTATTGCCAATCCAGAGGTCTCGCCCTAGACTCCCCTCCCTGCTCCAGGTTACTCATAAGTACGTATGAACAGACTTATGGAAGGTGGAAATTTTTACATTCATTTACCCAGGCACTTGGTAAGAAATGTAGGTGCAAAATCACACCCCAGTTACCAAAGAATTATTCATTCTGCACAGGAAATTCATAATAATATGCTAATTCATCATACTATACAGCTTCAAAATGTACCCAATCTTCATTTTCTTGAGAGCTTATTAACATAATATAGCTACACATCAACATAAACATAGTCCTATCATTAAGCTCAGAAGAAATGTGCACAAAAGGAAAAATAATACGATAATTAGGGAAGAAAATAAGGGAGGAAGAAGTTTCAGTAAGATCATCGAAACATCTTTAAGAGGCAGGAAGAAACCTAAAGGTTTTTCAGAAACCAGCAAAAAAACTGCATGACTACTAGTCCTTTGAACTAATGAACAAAGGAATCAAAGCAAGGCAAAAATGAAAAGTAGCTTTCTACACTCATATTTGCTAGGAAAGGCAATGAGGAAATTTCTTGATTCAAAGATAATTTTTGTAAGAAATTAATGAGTGGACTTAACAAAGGCTGATGCCTCTAGCAAGATGTTATTGAGCAACTCAAACAAACTCCAGGGCAGTAAATCACTGGGACCAGATGGTGCTGATGAAAGAATTCTGAAGGAACTGAAGTGTGAAATAGCAGAGGTATCAATGAAGATATGCAATATATCCTTAATAAACCACACACTGTTTCCAAAGATTGGGAAGTTGTTATCTTAAGTTAAAAATAAAATTAAAAAGCCATATATGATCCTTGGCATTACAGACCAGTGGGTCTTATATTTGCTCCAAGGAAACAGGTTCTGAATTTAATTAAAGACAGCATTTATGCAATTATAGCCCAATAGGTTATGGCTTTGGTAAGGGCAAACCTTTCAAACCTCCTAGAAGTTTTAAATGACAGTGGAAAAAAAGATTGTGCTTCTTAACTGACCAGGGTAATAATGTTTTATAGGTTCAGCATATTACCAAACACATGGGGATCACTGTATACAATCTAATAGATACAAGTTCAGGAAAGGTACTTCATTTTACCTTCCCAGGGTCATGGTGTCAGGAGAGGCAACTGGTTGCTTCTGAAGTGCTGAAAATGTAATTATCTGAAACGAAGATAATCTCACTTGCCTGCTCCTAAACACTGTAATCTCAGGAGAAAGTATTCTCTGACGACCTTTCCAAACAGAGGCACACAAGTAAATTCTATTGACTTCCCAATGACACATTTTTGTACTTGATTTTACAGCAACTGTTAGGGAGGTGGTCATAAAAATTTAACTTTGAGTGAGCAGACATCTATTTTGAAAGGCTGAAAAATGTCGCTTTAGGGGAATGACTATCACTTTTTTGTTATGGTCTCTTTTTTTTCATTGCCAGAACTCTCATTTTCTACCTCACAGCTTGAAAGAACGTAGCTCCTAAAGGCTCTGAGTTAGCAAGGATTCATCATTAATCTTCTCATCACTTCATCTTTCTTTCTATTCTTCATACCTAATTAAAATTATGCAGAGAGGGAGAATTCCATTTAATCAAAGATTTTATATTTTGAAATTATGTTATGGAACAAAAAAAAACCCAAAAAACAAAATAACCATTTCTTGTTGGTGAAAGAAAACAGAGCCCTGTCGAAAGAGCGGAAGATGTAGGTTGCCTAGAAGTTGGTATCCCAGAAACCCCAGAATCCATATTTCTGGATTAAATCTGCATGGCTCAAGACTAGCCAATATGGAAAAATTTCCTGGTGTTACAGTACTTCAGCATCCTCAGCCCTGTGGCAAAGTGTCTGGCAACTGCATCAGCCAAGTTATCTCCCTCAGCCAATCTATCTCTAAAATGTCAACTGTGCACACTGTAACACCATGCAGACACATTAGCACAAATCCCAAAGCAATATATTGAAAGTTATATTGAATTCAGTTCAAGGTCTTGCTTGTTCAGCACAAGAACATGGCTTTGGACACCATGCAAAGCCACACTTACAGAACTGCTCCGCTAGGAAGCCAAAACTGCTGATGGATTGTGCAGGTAAATTACCAGGAGCCTAAGCATGCCATATATTTAGGGCTGATTTACAAAGCTTACAAGGTTTCTATCAGATTATTTTTTTATATAATTCTTTAACTTCAAAAAAATACCGTGCTTGGGATAATATGACACCCAATTAGTATGTACCTGATGCTTTGCTTCAACTTATTTCTCTACTGCAAAGCCCTCATTGGACTTCTACCTCCTTGCTCCTCCATCGCATTTCTTTTCAAATAAATACTATATCCTAGACTGTGGAGTTCTATTTTATACACCCTATAGTGCAGTGAGCTGTTCTTCAGGCAATACTTCAATACAAATGTTAAATAGTTGTAACAAAAATTCCATGCAAAAAAAAAATATATCAAAAGAAACTTGGGTTCTTGAAAGACGATTACATATTTGCCTGCTGTATGACAGATTCATTTTTTCACTCTTGTAAAATAGTTATCTGGTACAAATGGTCAATATGTTTTTACATTCTTATTAGCCTCCCTTGTAATTTAGTACTATATTTATAAGTGTTTATTCTTGACATACTGAATGTTATAGCTTCAAAACAAATTATTTTTCAGCATGATATAAACAGAACAGAAGAGTTAGTTATGAAGGCTGTTGAGTTTCACAATAATAACACATCTGTCTTCATATCACTTTTCTGACTGTACAATACTCTATTATAATGCAAATACCAGAGTATTGTAAGCATAGCTCTAAGCTTAATTGCCTTACAAAATCTTTATTCGTTTCTCAACATGCATTTTAGTCATTCAACTATTCATTAACAGATAGTTTGCCATGTGGAGATGATATTTTTAATATGTAAGGCAATTTATAGACTATAAGAGTGCTTACAGTACAGAGCTGTTATACAGGTCATTGACCTGTATGGAAATTAATGAAGAAAGCTTCTTGAATTAAGAGTGCCAGTGAAAAAAAAATGAGACATGACAGCAATGTAAATACATAATGTTTATCTGTGTAAATCCCTTCTACATACATCAAATCCCAGACAAAAATCAATACATTCAACTCTTTTTTTTTTCTTTTTCCCCAGCAATCATTCTGTTACAGGTATCAAAAACCAAATCAGGCAAACAAGAAAATGATCTTCAGGTATTATTCATTATCATTTAGGATAATATTTGAAAATTAAGATCTACCAATCCCTAACCTTCTAAAACCACATTTGCACATAGATTCAAGTGTAATTAAAATCAGTATCAGCTCTCAGTTCTGAGGTCATCTTAATTATGTCTTAATACTAAGACAGGTGCAAGACCTTATTGAATTTCATGAGGTTCACACTGGCCTACTCTTCAAGCCTGACAAAGTCCCTCTGGATGGCATTCCTACCCTCTAGTGAATCAACTACACTGCTCAGCTTGGTATCATCTGCAAACATGCTGAGGCTCACTCAATCTCAGTGTCTATTAATAAATATGTTAAATAATATTGGTCCCAGTATAGACCTCTGAAGGACACCACTTGTAAGTAATATCGTCTTGGACACAGTACTGTTGACTGCAAATCTTTGGAAAATGCCATCTGTCCAATTCCTTATTAATTTTTTATTCCAGGCATCAAACCCATCTCTCTCCCATTTAGAGACAAGGATGCTGTGTGGCACCACTTCAAAGGCCTTGCAGAAGTCAAGGTAGATGTGGTCAGTCCATCAAAGAAGGCCACCAGATTATTCAGGCACAATTTTCCCTTTGTGAAACCATTCTTCTTGGTTCTAATCAGCTTTCTGGCATCCACATGCCTTGACATATCTTCCACAAGAATCTGCTCCATAATATTACTGGGCACAGAAGAAAATCTGTCTGGACAGTAGCTGCCCTTAACCTACTTTTTATATAGATTACAAATTTTGGACATATGAATTAGTATAACTTTCAAATTTTTGAAATATTAAGCATATTCATAAGTGCTACTAGTATTATATTAAATATTTCTTAACACAGATGTTGTAGAAAGTACTGTATACTTTTTGTGAAAGCATACTTTAGATTTCAAGTGATGAAGAGTTCACTAGCATGTACTGGCCATATTGGTGATTGACACTGTGTGCTGTTTCTTAACACTAAATTAATCTGCTTTCTGTTTTTAATTTGTGTGAGTTTCATGCATTTGAAATAGTATCTGATTCCATAGGACATCTGTAGTGTGTATATAGGGATTTTTATTTTCCAGATTTCTCTAGTTTCAAATAATCATAAATATGTTGTAATGAAATCTATTAAACTACTTTATAAAGGTCAACTGTCTAAGCCCTTCACTCCAAAGCTCTGAAATAGGGTTTCCAAAACTTGTGTCATTCTTATAGCTCTTTTCTAAATCCTGAATGATTTTTCTATATACTTTAGAGGAGTGGAAGTAAGAAGAAAGGAAGTAAGGATTGTCAGGTGATAGACTTGAAAGCATTGCATCAGCTGTAAAACTACATATACCGATATATGAAGTATCCTTTAACATCTCTAATTGTTCCCAATCTTTGTCATCTCTGTATTCACACTCAGTATCACCACAAAGTTGTGCAGCATCACTTTCAAATTGTATGTTCAATGTAGCTGTTTATTATGTCTGCATTTGCAACATCATTTGCTTTTTGGTAATCATCTCCTTGTAAGTGTAATGCAAATGTTACCTTCGTACCTGTGTGATTCAAGCCATGTAGCATGTCCTGTGGAACTGACTTGTACAATTTCAATGACACCAGTATGTTCTTCAGTGCCAGACCATTCATAACAATCTACTCAGCTTTATTAAAAATCCACAGCCTTACAGATCTTATTTTCTTTTAGAATTGTTAGGAGTAAGCTGCTCAAAATCTATAGATCTATCAAAAAGCATTTTTTATTTAGAATTTGCCTAATTATTTCTGAAACAGAAAATAAGGCTATTTCATTGAAACTATAAATTTGTCAACAAACACTCCTGCAGGTGCAGTAGAAAAACATTTATTGAGCATCTTATGCAACCTTCCCATGTCATTATCAATCTCCTACTACCTTTATTAAAAGACAATTGAAAACAACAAAAGTCTGCTACACCACAGCATTGCACTTTCCTACAACTAAAGTAGTATTACTCTTCTTTCCTATTTGCTTATGTGTTGTCTTTTACATTCCTGCTTGAATTCTTAAATGCCTTTCTTTCATTGACACAGTCACTTCTACTTGTGGTCTATATAAATATAGCAGAAGCCAGCAGAGAAATGGATAACACCTGCATAATACAGGTTCCTATTGTCTACTATTGTTCCTATTGTTCTACTATTGTCTCTGTCAGCAGACCTCATGAAAACTTGTCAATATGATGAGGACCCAAGTACGTAAAAATCCAGGGCTGTAGCAAGGACAGGGAAGAAAGGATTGTGTGGTACCTTTCTTGTCATTGCTGTTGGTAATGTCACATAAAGAGAAATACTGAAACTTTACAGACTGAAATACTGAAACTTTACATGGTTGAAAAAAAAAGGCAAGAAAAATAAAATAGACAGAATACTGTTTAGAAGGCTCCAGGAATATTAATCCTAAGATTTAGGATTACATTTTTATCCTGTGTTCTCCTTGTTATGTTGGGAATTGGTTCTTTTGGTTATGTTAAATTCAAAATGTTAGGAGACAGTTGAAAGCAAGCAGATTATCACCCACTGTTTCCAGAAGGCATAACTATATCAAATCTTCTGGCAGCTTTGTAAGCAAGAAGAAACTGATCACGATTGGCCATTTCAGCACTGAATTCATGCATATTTCCCTCAATATTCGCAGTTCCCATCCCTAATGGGAGCTGACAGAATGTAAATTAGTTTCTAAAGGAACAGCAAAAGTGGCAATTTTTCTCATTTAATCTTCAGATGAGCTGTCTGTCTCCCAGCTGCTGAGCTTCATTAGAATTCTGAAACTAATTTCACCTATCAACACATGATTATTGGTTTGAGTGAGGGTTTTGGGATACTCTCAGTAAAAATCACTCTATAATGTGAAGTTGGTTCAATAAAAAAAAAAAGAAAGAAAAAGAAAAGATTCAAAGAAAACTGGCAGGCTTCAGAACAGTCAGTTCTTACCCTGAAGAAAACTTGCATCTTTGGAGTCTGGGAAAAGTTCATCCTATACAAATGAGCAATCAAACAAAAATGCGATATGTAGGAAAGCTAGAAAGCCATTATACTTTATTTATTAACATAAAACAAGTTTTTAAAGATTAATATTTTTGCCCAATGACAAAAGCCAGTATTTAGCAATGACTGTTGTGTTTACCTAAATAAAATACCAAGAATAATAATGAGATTTAAATTATAAAGAAGTAGACTATACTAAAAAAAAAAATCACTAATTTGTTCTTCTATGCAAAGTGAGTTAGTTTTAAATATTACCATTAGATGAATAATCTTTTCCATATCTTCCCTGAAGTCATGCTTTGCTCATCTCCAATATTTATTTTCTGTTACTCATTCTTAATCAAACAATCAGCTATGTCTGGTTATCTGTTTCAAGATCTATGATGACCACTGATGTCATCACAGATTAGTAACAAAACTCTGTGTATGCAAAGCAAGAAATAATAAAAAATTAGTTTTGTACATTTTAATTTGTCCAGGAAATTATATATGTCTGCAGGAGATGGGTATAATTGTTACTGTGACTGTATGTCCTTGGCACTGGACAATTGTGTTTTGCTGTGATTGCCTTTCCATTTATTACCAACAAATCTGTTCTCTGTCATCCGTTTACCCCTGTATTTTGTCTTTATGGATCAGTGCATGCTCATAAAAAGATGCACTTCTTTTCTCTCACTGTATTCATTTGGGAAGTCAAGTTTTCCCTAATCTTGCAAACTATTCAGTGCTCTCTTAAATTACAGTCCATTTCTCACAATAATTCAGTTTCGACCTAGTTATCAGTTACATCACAAATAATTTGTCTCTATTGGTCCATCTGTTATCTGCACAGCTTACGTGATTTAGCTTTATTATGTAGGGGTAACAGAATGGCTAATAGTCTCAACTGGCAGCCTGTTTCTTGTAAAGAAAATTCCTTTCCCCTGTGACATAATTGAATGCATCACAGCAGTCTTGAAATTTCTAAGTGACTTTGCCTAGTATTTTACATTCCCTTTCTTTCTCCCAGAAGAGCACTGCTCTCAGCTTGCAAGACAACATTTTGATTGTTTCCAACTCTGATTTCTCTACACTACTACCCACTTTAACTTAATGTAAAGGAACCTCTGACATGTGTGTAACAGACCACACGGGCACTGCGCAGAGAGACCAATGGTTATTCCTTATTCCTCTGTCCATTGGCATGGGGCAGTTTGCAGAAAGACAAATATACCATAACAGAGATTAGCATAACCTGATACTGGAGATGAGGTACAAAAGAAAAGAAACAAGTTTACACTGAAAAAGAAAACCTGTTGTTCAAGATCAGATTTCTTTTAATAAACTAGGATGTCCCAGGAAATAAAAAGAACTTCTTGAGTATGGAGGACTTGAAGTTAAAATAACTTCATATTTCCTTTTCATTTCTATGGGCAACGAAGCACAAGGATTTTTTTAAAATATAAAATTAAATCAAATTAAAGAACAAAGAATGATCATACAGATAAATACAAGTCATTTGTGTTTACTAATTAAAACTCAACAACCACTTTACAATAAAGCACTTACAAGGAATAACAAGTGAAATTTCAGCTATTTCTAATTCTAGTATACAGACATAGGCTTAAGAGGTGGGCTTGTGCAAACCTCATGAACATCAACAAGGTCAAGTGTGAAGTCCTGCAAGTGCCTCAGGGCAATCCCAAACACAAATACAGGCTGGGCAGAGAATGTATTGAGAGCAGCCCTGAGGAGAAGGACTTGGGGGTTTTGGTTGATGAGAAGCTTGACATGACCCAGGAGTGTGGGATCATAGTCCAGAAAGCCAAACATATCATGGACTGAATGAAAAGAAGCATGGCCAGCAGGTCGGGGGCAGTGATTCTCCCCCTGTACTCCACTCTAGTGAGACCATATGTGGAGTGATGTGTCCTGCTCTGGGGCCACCAACATAGAGACACTTGGACATGTTGGAGCGAGTCCAGAGGAGTGTCATGAAGATCATCAGAGGGCTGGAGAACGTCTCCTATGAACCTAAGCTGAGAGAGTTAGTGCTGCTTAGCCTGAAGAAGAGAAGGCTCCAGGGAGAACTTACAGCAACATTCTAGTACCTGAAGGGGACCTAGAGGAAAGCTTGAGAGGGACTTTGTACAAGGGCAGTGTAGTGCTAAGACAAGGGCTAATGGCTTCAGATTGAAAGTAGGTATAGATTAGATATTAAGTAGAAATTCCTCACAGTGAGGGTGGTGAGGCACCAAAACATCCAGAGAAGCTGTGGATGCCTCGTCCCTGGAAGTGTTCAAGGTCAGGTTGGATGGGACCCTGAGCAACCTGGTCTGGTGAAAGTTGTCCCTTGTATGGCAAGGGGCTTGAAATTAGGTGGTCTTAAAGGTCCCTTCCCACCCAAACCATTCTATGATTCTATATCACAGAATGCATGGTGAGTAAATCTAAACCGTGTCCTATGTGTAGATTCACATCATAGGCTTAAAAAAGAAGGTATGAAAAACACTACAAGAGAGATAATTGCAGTAGCCTGCAGTTTGTATGAATACTTTGTAACCGTATCAGAGATACTTGTCATTTTTCCAAACTACTGTATGTAGGAATTGTTTATTACACAACTGTATTTTATGAATTTGCAACCTCTTTGCAGGAGGTTCTGCAGGATAACTACAGAAAGTCATTATTATTCCATACATATCAAGTGACTTTAACAGGACTCTTTTTCATTTCTCATATTCATACATTTGGTGTCACTAAGAACCCATAAAGCACCTTTACAGTCAATTTAACCTGCTTTAAAATTATTTTTATCAACTATACAACAAACTTCCACTTGCTGTAGTTGATTCAACAGGT
Organism: Climacteris rufus; assembly: GCA_013398175.1. Classification (NCBI taxonomy): domain Eukaryota; kingdom Metazoa; phylum Chordata; class Aves; order Passeriformes; family Climacteridae; genus Climacteris; species Climacteris rufus. Next base: position 91,164 of record VZRZ01008807.1, on the reverse strand, counting down.
TACCACTATAATAATACATTACAACAGCCCTCCAGTAGTTAAATGGGGCCTAGAAAAAATATGAAGAGGAACTTTGTAGAAGGGCACGTAGTGACAGGAGAAGGGGGAATGGCTTGAATGAGAGAAGTTAGATTTAGATTATATGTTAGACAGAAATTCATTACTGTGAGAATGGTGAGGCACTGGAACAGGTTGCCAAGCGAAGTTGTGGCTGCCCTATCCCTGCAAGTGTTGAAAGCCAAGATGGATGGGACTTTGAGCAACCTGCTCTATTGATGGTGTCCCTGCCCATGACAATGGGCTTGGAAATAGATGATCTCTAAGATCCCTTCCAACACAATCCTATGATTCTATGATACAATAAAGTCAATGGTAAGGGATTTGACACATCAAAGAAGTGAATCTTAACAAAGTATTATCTGTGCTACTGTAGTCTCTTTCCCTATGAATGCCTTTTTTTTATTATTGTTTTACTGTTTGCTTTAATTCTCAAAGTGAATGTAAAATAGACAATACTCTGCTTTGCAAAAGATTTCATAGCTAGCTACAAATGGCAATTTTTCAACAGGTTCAGTTCATAGGCTCTTACTAACTGGATTTCTGTTCCTGGCTGATAACTCACTGATGATTCTTAATCTTATAATGAAAAAAACAGGTCCTGGGAACAGATACTGTCACACAAGTTATTAATATGTGTACTGAATCTTAAAGAAAAAGCCCACAACGATTCTCTAAAAGGTAATAATTATAGTCAGAGAAGAAGCATCTTATTAAATAATAATTAAATGGAAAGCACCTTGAATTGCATAAGCAGCTGAAGATTAGACAGCCATGAGCAGCGTATAGCATGTGTATCACAAGGATAAAAATTCATTCAAATTTTCAGTTCTAATAACAAACTCTTACCTCCTCACATGTTTTTGATTATCTGAGAGGTCATTTTTTTTTGTCTTATTCATATATAATATTGTTTAGAGAAAGCCACAGTTTCAAGGGTTCTGTATGGAACAGGCACTACATTAACAGAAGGTCCCACAGTCTCAGGGACCACTGCTATTTGCCTAAAACCAATGAGATGACTTATGTTTTTAACAAAGCTGCCAGATCGATCCTAGAAATGTCTAATCAGACAAAGCTGGAAAAGTGCAGCTAGGGTTATATTAAATGAGTCTGAGTTGTTTTCTCTTGTTCTCCTTTTTTTTTTTTTTTTTCATGCAAATATTTTTTGCTAGGGAGATTATACATGGATTTGGGATATTAAAGGAAAGACCTGGTTGCAGGTGCTGTGGCATTCCAATTAATTTTACAAAGGGACATTCAGAAAGAGCATGAGTTATTGCTACATTCTTCTGCCTGTGAAATGGCTGATATTAAAAAAACCTCAGAAGTGAAATAACCTTATTTCAGACTTCTTTACCCCTTGTCATCTTTATACACAGAGCATGCATTATACTGGACTGCTGCCCATGGTAAAATTTCATTTACATAAATGTGCTTCATGAATTGAACTAGAATTTTTTCCATCCTTTTTTCTGGGTCTCTAGAACTATTAATGTGGATCTGAAGCTTTTTCACAGTGTCATTCACAGTGGTAGGTTATACTTATTCATTTGCTTAATTAGTTCATTTATCAAATGGATGTGCTCCATTGTAGAGAAGCCTGATTAAAAGCCTGTTTTTTCTGTTGGTTGGTTGGACTCCAGCTCGGCTTTGAGTTGATTTCACTAAAACCAACCAAAAATTTTATAGAATGAAGACATGAGCCTGATTGATCTCCAGCTCCTCCTGTTGTGTTCACAAGAACATTAATAACAAGTAATTTTTCTGAAATTACGGAAAATGGGGAATTTTCTTTCATTTGTCTGCAGAGGACAGAGTTAAAATTGGCCTTATTATAATTATTATTTATATTGCAGTGGTTTCATTGTACATGCTACAAATGTGTGATATAGACTCTTTTGAAAACCTTCAATTCTAAAGAGAAGAGACAAAGGGGGAAAAAAGAAATGGAGACAGAGAAAGGTGAAGCAACTGCTTAGAGACCACACAGCAAGTCACAACAAAACCAAAAATAGAACAAGTCTCTTGTCTTTCAGTCCACATTGTCTCCAAAATCCCCAGTAAGAAATAATAAATTCTCTGCAATAAGTTCTCTAAGTATTGAATATCAGTTTTCTTGCTGTCAATTAAGTGAACATCTGCTGTTTTCTTGGCAACATTTCCAGCCATTTTGAAGCACATAATATTGTTTGTTCCTTTGCAGTATTCATCATGGTACCTCACAAAAAAAAATAAATACAATTTAAACTATGCTAACATAAAGAACATATATTACAATACATTTCACTTAAAGGTTGAATAGAATGGGAACAGGAGCAGATCAAACTTTACATGTGCATTGCTATTTTTTATGCCCCTGTCCATTGAAAACAATGCACATTGAAGGAAAGCAAAGAACCATATTTATGCTGTGAAACACAAGAATGAAACTACCTTCAAGATGAGGACTTCCCTTACAAATGGCTGCATTTAATAGACTTCGAATAAATCAATTTTAGTCAAAAAATATGAGTGTTTTTGACAAGATAGGAAAGATTGCTCAAAAAACTTATGTGTTGTTATAAGGGTGATGGTTGGATCTTGCTTATCAAATCTATCTTTTCCAAAGTAAATTATAGCCTAGACAAATGGCAGTGCAAAATCTTTGTGTGCAGATCAGCTGCAGTGCAAACAGAACAGGGTTACTGGGAATAACTGGAAGCAAATGTGGGGATTGGAACTCACTACAGGAGAACTATGTTGCAGAGATTGATGAGGCATCTAGTTCCTCAGATACAAGGTTGTAGTTGACATAAGTGACTTATGGTGAGTGGTCAATAGGACTTGGTAATTTTGGTGAGCCTGCTCTACACAGCATTCTAGATTTGACCTCTCATTGTAGGGCCCTGAAAACACACTATGTGCTTCAGGTATATAGAGCAAAGCATGAAGCAATGTAAGAAAGTGATGAGAGACTGCTCCATTAGATAATATCTATTTTCATTGAAGAGAGTGGTGATTTTTATGAAATTTATAATGACATTTGAATATCACTTTTCTTAACACATTTGAGACCCAACAGAGACTAAATAAAGGCCCAATCCTATAAATAGCCTTGGTGATTTAGACCTCATCTGTGGGGTATACTGAATTCAGTCACAGTATTTGAACTCATTAAGTAAAAAGCTTGAGAGGTTTTTGGATTTAGGTCACTGTTCTAGTTGTATCCCTAACCCATATAAAACCAAGATTGAAGTCTTCCTATCACATTTCCAATCCAAGATCTTAATTTCCTTGGGAAATAAATCTGGAAGCACAGAACAGAAGGAAGTGGAGCAGATTTGAGTGGGTTCCTGGTCAGGACAGAGAAGAGATGAGGTACTCCACAGTATGCATGCAAGGACAGAGAGAAGCAAGTCTTTGTCCCACTGATTTTCTTGCCAAATTAGGGGCTCAAAAAGATTGAATATTAAAACTACAGTGAAGTGCTATGAGGTTACCTTTCACCGAATTTTGAAAACTTGGAAGTTTAGGTTTTGGTGACATTTTTGGAATGGATTTTGGGTTTTGTGGGGGCTTTTTGTTTGGTAGGTTGGGGGTTTTTGGGTTTTGTGGGTCTGTGCTTTTTTCTTTTTTCTTTTTTTTTTCTTTTCTTTCTTTTTTTTTTTTCCCCTGTGGTATAACTTCTAATAAATATGCACAAAGGCCTGCTTGTATTTGTATAGTCATGATGTTTTGAGTTTAACCACAGCACAAATGAAGATATAACAGTGGATGGAGATGAAAGTGGGAGAGGAGAAACAGTGTAAGGTAAAAGTCTCTGAAACCACTTTAACTTTGATGATAATTTTAGCCTAATTTTAACCATCTCCAAAGGTCATGTAATCAAAACTAATCTCCACAGTTTCAGCCACAGAGAAGGGAGGGTTAGACATCTCCTCATTCATTGTAAGTTTCTTTTCTTCGGTATTTTAAGACAGAATGAAATATCTTCTAATACTTGTTCCCTGACATTGACTCTGCATGCAATCCACACGTGTATGCACCTATGGAAGAGCAAATGTTCTTTAGAAAGATACTTCTCTCGGTCTGATGTTCTCTGAAATTAGAAGGAGCACCCTGATGTCCTTGTTGCTCAGTCAATTATTTATAATATATTATCAATATATATTAAGATAATTGATAGCTCAGCTTCCTTCCTGATTAGGCACAGAAACTGCTGTATTTTGAATTAGTAGAGAGGGGAGTAAGATAGCTAAAAGCAAAATAAACACTGTAACTCTTGAAAATGCCTTCAGTTTAGTAGAACAGACTCCCAAATAAATACCACAGAAGAGCAAAATGCATCACTTGTGCAGATTTTATAACCTCCAAATATACTTGCAATTTCACTAAGGTTGCTGAGATAGTTGTGTGCAAGGCTCACCCAAACTGATGTCCTCTCTTGTTGTTCTAGCTAGAGCAGAATATTTCTTCCCTTTTCTTTGTCTCTTCCAAATCATGTTGTAATTTCCCTTCTTAGTTTTAGCTATCTTCACCTTACTTCAGGTTTCTTGAAATTCTTTTCGATGTATTTACTAAATTCACAAATATATTTTTTATAAGAGTCCTTGTGAGTTCTTAGTGTTATTACTCTTCGATGTCAAATTCAGTTTTGTAACCTACATTGCTATGTTGTTCCCTGCTGTTCATCCGTTTCAGTCAAATGATTTCTATTCAAAGCTAATAAAAAACTGTATGACGTTAGTTAACTATGGGAAAAAATGTTTCTATCAAGAGAGAGAAAGACAGAGAGCAAGAAATGCATATACAATTCTAAATATTTTAATTAATTACTTAGTCTACTAGGTTTTTAATTATACCAAACACAGCTTCATATAAGTTAAGGCCAAAATGCTTGTTTGCCCCTTACTTGCTTTCATTAACGTAGTCAACAAGACGGACTCAAATGAGAATTACATCATCTACTTAGGAAATTTTTCTTAAAAAACATCTGCAAATAATAAACCAGGTAACAGAGATAGTCTGATTGTTAGGATGCCCAGCATATGACAGAGGAGATGTGGATTACCTACAAGCAAAAACATGCATCATCATCCCAAATGATTTCTACAAATGTCAGGTTATGAGGTAAACACCTTCAAAAATCCTGTCTTTCTGAAATAAGTCACTTTTTGTAAGTGTAATATCAGACCAAATGGCACATGTGTAATTTTGTAATTATCAGACCAAACTGAATAAACTAAACACACATTCCAGTGAATGGGCTATCATCAACTGTTCACACAAACAGGACTTGGATGAGAGATTGGAGAAAAGCCATTACATGATTCCCACTAGGTGATAATTAGCATAATCAGAAAGAAATTAGGAGCTTGAATGCAGATGCCTCCTTTGTTGGGAGAACCATGCTCACCTACAGGGCTGTACATGGACAGTATGGAAGAACATTTGCAATAACAATTTCATCAACAGTCACTAGCGAGTTTGAACTGATGGCCGAATAAATGTCCTTTTTCTCCATATGACCTAAATTAAAACTAAAACAAGTTATGGACTGGTGGAATATATTGTTTCTAGTAATTTATAGCAATTCTGTAAACTTTGGTTAAAAAGATCAGCCAAGAGGGCTTGTACGAAGGACGAAGCAGGAAAAAGCATCAGGAATAAAAGACCAGTGGCTTGTAATAAGAATGGCGGCATGAAAGTGTGAGACACTGAATTCAGTTAGTCTTAAAGTTGTGAAAGAAGAATAAGATTTAATGCAGTGAGAAAAGGGAATGAGACAAAGCTCCACAGAGCAAAATTGGTGAAACATGAAAACTCCATTTCAATAAGGGGTTACAGGATAAAGACTGTATGACATACTACGATCCTTCACTTTGTAGCAGACCTATTTAAAAGAGAGAAATATATAATTGCAAGGAAATACTGCTTCCTTTATGACTTTATGTGATTCTTATTAATCCCAAATAGATCTAAGCCAGTGCTGATAGATTTTATACATTATTCTCACATAGCATTTGTTTATAAATCTTCATGCTGTTTATACCCACTGGGATTCAAACATAAAATCTAACCAATAAATATGAACAGCACATTTTATGACATTTAGAAAGGCTGCAAAGTATTTCACATCTCTTTATGTACATTTAGTGAAGGAAGTATGAGATTACACATACATCCATTTAGTTTTCACATATATGTGGCGGCGTATGTGTTAAAAGCCACAGCCCCACAGGTTCAAGACTGGTGGGCGCAGTCCGAGGTTGCCACTGTCTGAGCCACACTCCCTTGTCAGGGTGAGCTTTCTGGCTCACCCCCAGCGTCCCTTGCAACACTGTTTACATGTTTCAGTTCATTGGTTGGTTACCCTATTACTTCATGTTCTGTATAAGGTTATGTTCTAGAAACTTTGTAGCAGTTCAGTTCTCCCTTGGTTACATGCAAATCCTGATACCCCAATTGGTTACTTTCCCCGCTTGTATCCCCTGCTGGCCCTCGGTCCTGGTTCCTGGTTATGAACCCTTCAGCTCTCCCGGATCCTCGTGCTGCCTCTCCCGGACCCTCTCCTGCCTTCCCTGCTGCCTCTCCCCGGGAAATAAAAGAGCTGGAAATCACACCAGGGCCCTTCTCTTGGGTCTTCGTCCTCACCTGCGCCTGCACCATCGGCCCAGGGCTCTCTCTCACCCAGAGGAGCCAGCAC
>VZRZ01008807.1:57214-84294 GCA_013398175.1 Climacteris rufus | reverse complement strand
GGTGCTGGTCCTTTCCCCGCCTCTGCGCGGCATCTGGGGTGGCACAGCCTGGCTGGCAGGAGCTGTCCCCGCCCAGGGGAACAGCTCATTGGTTCCCATGCCGGGTGCAGACAGCCGACTCACTGGCCAGTGCCCCTGTCAATCATTGTGGTCCTCCACAGTGATTGGCTCTCCCGACTGCCCGCCCCTCGCCTCCATTTTATAACACGCCCTGAGCTCCATTTTGGCCGTCTTCTACCGCACCATGATCCAGTAATAAAACCTTGCTGGCAATAAGCGGAAAAGAACCCTTGCTCGTCTCTTTACTTCCCTGCATAAATGAAACCCCTGTGCGTGAGCTAAGCCTAGATCTGCGGGAGTCTTGATGCCCGGCTCACCTCTGATCGGAGACTAGATAAGGCCTGAGTCGCGTTATCTAGGCAAACAGGACCGATGCAAGAGATTCAGAGTTACTCGCGCTCTCTACCCGTGGCACAGTGTCTCCCTATAATGTCTGACACAAGTTTTTAAGGCACTTGGAGTAGCACATTTCATTATTTACTTTCAAGAATTTTGGCTTTAAGAACAATTACCTGAAAGGTACTGTTTGGCACGGCAGATTAGAATGCCTCTGAAGATCATCCAGCTTATGCCAAGCATTAGCTTGAGCCCATCAGTTCTCAGAAAACATGTTAATAAGGCCAACTATGATGTTAACTCCCTTATCCAGGTGAAACAAGCTGTGTGTGTGCAAGAAGGCGTATTTGCACAGCCCATTAAGTAGTTTCACATCATGTTCCAGACATATCTCAGTAGTTCAGTGTTTAGGAATTCACTTCTCATTGCTTTATACAGCTGATTGCACATATACACACTCTGCTATTGAGTACACAGTGCAAGGCACTGTTTGTTAACAAATGTTCTGTGATATGGATGAGGTGGCACATAATTACAAAAACACAGATCTTCTTTTCCTTTTGTTATTTTGTGAATACCTGTTTTAAAACCAGTAGTGAAACATTTTTACTCCCCAAATTATTTTCTGTAGCAATTTGAGTTGACTTCTTTTCTAGAGTCTAACATTTGTGGTCTCTACATTTTTCTCTTATCAAATAATACTTGAAGAATGTTAGATCACACCCTTTGTTACAGCAAGTCTTTCTTTTCATATCTCCATAGCTGTGAGAATAGCTGAGGATGCATTCACCTTTTACTTACCCTCAATGGTAGCTTAATGTGGATATATAGCTTTCAAGACAAGAGCAGACACCTTTTCATGGAGCTGTACTAACTTAGAAGATAGCTTAGATCTAAATCTGAAAGGCCTTAAGAGTGCACTGTTTTGATATGGCCTTTGGCGGGGGGGGCTTCTCTTAAAAGGTGGAATGAAATTCATGGAAACAACTCTATTCTACAAAAGCAAACATATATCATAGAAATACCTTAAGGAGATTATGGTGAAATAAACATCATGTATACATTAAATCATTATTGCATTACCTCGAGATTATGAGTTATTTAACTGCAGAGAGGAGAGCAGAACTGATATACCTGATTGAAATGCTATGTTCTAAACTAGTCTGTGGTTTTGACTCCCTAAATAAACATAAGAATGTGTAAGTTCCTCTGTTGACAGAATCTTGACTTCACTCACAGTCAGTCTGTTGGTCTAAGATACAGCTCAATGTACTGGGAGCAGCAGAGAGGAACTGACCATACCCCTGCTGCTTGATGGGGAAGTGGCAGAGATAGAGAAGTTAGGAATGGAGTGAAGATGAATGTGGGGAAAAGGAAAGTGTTTCTTTAATTTTGTCTTTGTTTTTCACCTTCCAAGCCTAATTTAATAGGCAAAAATCTCAATTCATTTTCCCCAAGTCAAGTTTGTTTTGCACATGACAGAAATTAAGTGGTCCACTTGTCTTTATCTTGAACTACAAGTCTTTTGTATCTTGTCCTCCTTTCCTGTTGAGGAGGCGGAGAGAGAGAGAGAGAGCAGCCAGGTGGGCATCTGGCAGCTGGCCAAGGTCAATACACCACAATCAGTAACAGCAGAACAATCACAAACATGAGAATGTCATTCCCAGCTTCCTAAAGAAATCCTCTGTGTACTTTCCAGAGGTGAAAGGAGAACTGCAATAAATTCTAAAAAACTTAGTCAAACTTTTTGCATGCCAAGACCCACATTAGTGAACAGGTGACTTCAGAGTTCTTTGGCTCTTTTAGGTCAGCAGCTTTAAATATTACAAATTCTTATTAAACAGGATAAGATGTTATTATATTTCCCTGATTGCACTTAAGAATTCAATTGGACTATTTATAAAGTTAATATTTTGGAGCCTTATCACAGTAGAATTAGACACACCTGAAAGGCATCATCATACATAACTATTTTCAAGAAAATATTCTTAAGGGAAAGCTTTATCACTGGAATAGTTATATTCACCTCTTCCCAATTTATTTCCTATAGAGATCTCCTAAATATGAATGAAGGTTACAAAGAGTTTACCTCTTTGCCTTTACATTGTGTGTACTTATAATGAAACGAAAATAAAACAAATTCTCTGATTCTTCACTTAGTCACACTCTAGTTAAATTGTCTATAGGAAAAAACCTTTATTACTGGGGAATGTTTGGGAACCGACTGCAGCAGTTAATCGAACGCCACCCAGTGTCAGAAGCAGAAATCACTACTTCTTAGTTCTGCTCTAAATTAAGATGGGCATTGGAAAATGAGACAAGTGGAAGATTTACGAAGAAGCTCGAATTGTATTTTATTTTTAAAGTAGTATTTTAAGATGTAGTCTATTTACTGCCTCTGTGCTATTAAATAAAAATTAAACAAGACAATAAATAGAAGAGTAGACAAGAAATAGTGGGGGAAAGAAGTTTAACCTTCAGTTTTGAATTGTTTGAAGATCTATTTCATGTAGTGTTGATCTAAAATTTAGTATTGAATTTATAATCTACTAATTTTCAAAAAATTTCCAGCGGTGTTATCCCATATGGTTTATAATATTTTCTGTCTTTTGAATAAGTGTAATTCTTGAGAATTAATGGATATTTGTAGAGAGACAATTTTGAAAGCTGATATGTCCTAAACCCCACACACATATTCTTCAATGATGATTTATATTAGATTAGATTAAAAAAAAAAAAGAAAATAAAATGTCATGCTAAATTTCATAGTTGAAGAAAAGAGTGCTGAAAAAAAAAAACCTCCATAAAAATCCAGAAGTTTCTGAGAAGAATAATCAATACAGAGATATAAAAAGCAACAATTTTGAAATAATTTGTGGACATGCCTTGTAAAACGTCAGTGAAAAATAACAAAATCTTTGGGGGTGGAAGGAGGAATTAGGAGGAATTTTGCCTTCAGACACTCACGTTTTTAATATTTGTGACTTATAAGTCATTCGGATGTTGCTTCTTTTCCTGGTCCCAACCTGTTAGTGAGCAACTCATGATTGTTTCACTTCAGTTTATTCTTTGCTAAATGACTGCTGCTGTTGGTTGATCTCTTGGTTGTTCACATTCACTTTGTTACTCTTGATTCTAAATTAAAACCTGCCTTGACTACCCACGCACCAGATCAGCATGACAACAGAGAGACAAACCCAAACACTTTGCACACTCTGGAGTACTCAGTAAAAGAAAATTAAATAGCCAAGAAAATAATGACATTTACTTGTTGGCTTAGGGCATTTTATATATATTCATGTGATTGTGTCTGCTGCAATCTGAAACCTTCTTGTACACTTTAATTCACAAACTAGTATAAAATCTTTCCCTAAGATAGTACCTGTGGCTACTCTTTGTGTTTCTTACTGTCGTTTTCAAAAAACAATGGCTTAAAGCCCAAGAAAGAGGATTTTAGCTATTATTTTATACTATATGAAAAAATAAGCCAATTCTTTCAACAATTTGCATCTAGCAGATTTGATAGCCATCATGCCATATGTACTCTAGTTTACATAAAATGATAATGTGAGACACTTTTAAATGTTTTTTTTTTCGACTGGTATATGAGTAAATAGAACAGTAGTAGAATGAGTAGTCTTTAGAAGTATTTAGAGGAAAAGTCATTTATCATGAGATCTTAATGGGTCAACCCTTTACTGAAGTTCATAAGGTTATTTAAAATGTTTTAATGAGTTGAGAATGATAGAAAACACCTTTTTCAGTATTATATAAACAACCCTTTGTATGAAACCAATCTCTGCAATTATATCATCACTTTATAATAGAGCGTGTCAAATTCTTAATCCTGGTATTGTAAGTGAATATAGTGGGTACCTTACCGAAATAGAATGAAAATCAACAGGTTTGAATACATTAAAAAAAAAAAAAAGCTGAACTTTCATTGAATTTAACAGTTTGAAAGGAAATTCATAGTATTTAGAGGTCAAATCAAAGCCTCAGATGTCTTTTTTCATGGTACTAATGGTTACCTAAGAACAGTGCACATTCTCCATAAGGCAATAAACATGTAAGAGGTGCTTAACAACCATTTTATTGTTTTTAATTTACTCTTCAAGAAGTTGTGGAACAAACGTCAAAGACAGTATTGTTTGCCACTAAAGAGACTCAACATTTTCTGAGATGATGTAATTCCAACATACAGTAGTATTTAGATTTACATTTAAACAAAAATATGCACTATAATGTCAAGATGGATCCCAGATGCAAATGCAAAATTAGAACCAAATTCAAAGTTTTTCAAAACTTGGCCCTGTGGTTTGGGTTGGAGTTCAGCCTGCTCTATACATAACATTTTTTCACACAAACATATTTTATACATACAAAAATAACAGATAAATATATACTTTTCATCATTTTCTATTCTAAAGAAGAGATAACCGACAACCGTGACAGACCCAATTTTGTTATATTGCTATGAGCATAAAACATAGCTGTACTTTCCAGCTGAAATGAATGGGAAAGAATGAATGACTGCTTTTATGCTGGGTATTTTTCTGTTTTCTATGTATCTTCTTCATTAAAAAGTCCTGAACTGACCAAAAGAAAACAGTGGTTCAATTACCAGCACTAACAAGAAAAAGAAATCCCAGGGGTGGGGGAGGGTCAATAATGCTAATAGTTTGTGATAGGAGTCTCCTTTAACAGATTTCATTCTGACAAGATGGGGAAAAAACACTAGTAATTAAATAAGTTTATGAGGCAAAAAATATAATAATAATAGATTAATCCTTATTTAAGCAAAGTATTCCACAAAGCCTGTCATGTTCATATGCTATTTCAAATGCCATGTATTTAGCAAGGAAATGCATTGCAGAGTACTTGTTTAGACTTGTTTATTTGTAGAAACTATTGTATTATTCCTCAAGACAGTATCTCTACATTTAACACACAGAATTATTTTCCCTTTAAGAGTGGAACTGCTTAAAACTTAAATGATAGAGTTGTTAAGGTCCGGTTTATTAAGGTTATTTAGACCTTAATTCCCCTGCCCGAATTAAGGTGCAAATGAGACCATATGCCAGTGTCAATAGTACGGATTTTATTTGATAGTAAAGATGGGAGAGAGAGAGAAAATAAGAGAAAGAAAAAGAGCTGGGGGGACAGAAACAGAGTGACAGAGAAAGAAAATATCACCACTCTATGGATCCCAACCATGTTGCACCGATCCTCCCCAGCAGGTCTTCTTGGTGGTGAGGGTCCCACAAGAAGCATAGAATTCCACAGAGGAATATATGCTCAGGCCAGGTAGGAAAATCCAGGCACCTCCCCCAGGGAGGGGCAGGTTTGCCGTTGTCTCTTGCAGAAGCCCCTGGATCTGTTGCATCACTTTACATCACTTGCAGTCCCGTGGTGCCAGGCCTCAGGAATGAATCTGGGGGGCATTTCAGGGGGTCTTTGGTGGATTATGACACCCCCTCAGCTGCCCCTCACGTGAATGTCCCGTGGGTGTAATCCTCTTGGGGCTGGGGGTTCCACAGCTGAGTCATGGAGGATGGGTGTTCATTGCCTCTGGTCAGAGGTTACGCCACACTCAAAGCTTCCTTCCCCCCACCTCAGCTGAGGGTGAAGTCTGTGCAAACCTGCTCTCAGCTGTGGGCTGTGCCTCTCCCACCCCGAATCCAGCCAGTGATGATCACCACAGCTGCTGGGTTTGGCTTTCTTGTGGATGCATAGCCTTGTTTACTTCTCCTCAGACCTGAGATGATTGAACAATAGCATCCCCTTTATCTAATCTCAGCAGTTTGACTTACAGTCCAAAGTTCCAGTCAGGCATCTCTAGGGAGAGGTGGTGGTCATGGCTTCTTCATACAGTTTTGCTATTGTCTAAGGTATGATCTATTTCAGTCTTTGACAAGAGTTTAGATATATTGTCTTCACCAAATTTTCAATTTTAATACAGCCCAGGAGAATAAGTGTCATTACAAACTGGGTGGGAATTAATCACATCAAAACAGCCTACTTAAACCATAATCACACTTTAGTATTTATATATGCTGCCATCAAAGAGATACAGGCATTATAATCTGTGATGTGAATTGTTCTCTGTGTCTGTCTTTCTCCATAGGAACTGAGGAAACCTCAATTCAGTGATGATGGTGCACAGTTCGGGCATGTGGGCTGTTAAGGGTTTCTGCACTCTGAGCTCATTGCAACAAACACAGGTGAAGGCAGGCAATGCACCAGAAAAAAAAAGAAAGGGGAAAAAAAGGAAAGAAGAAGGTCTATAGCAAGAAAAAAAAGTTAGATGAATGAGGTCTGGATTCATTCCACTTAACTTGAGATAGCCTGCTAAGTTAGGTTCATCAGTCACTCTAGGCTCCCGCCACAGAAAAGCAAATTAGAGATAGGAACCTTCAGAAAGCAATTTACCCCACCTAAGAACCAAGTCACCTTCTGATGGTAAGTCTCACACACGGTTAACTACAGAGACAACCCTTGCTCCTGGATAGGGTATTCCACTTTATTCCTGTAGGTGTCCTTGAACTTAAATAAGAGAGGGGCAAAGTGGCAAAACTAGTTAGACATAGAAATTAATAGCTGGGAAGTGAGCCAAAATTTAAGAGCATGAACAAGAAAAGGTTAAGCACAAGTTAATCACCATGGAAGAGAAAAATCACAAAGAGGAAGCTGAAGAACTGAAATAAAATGCAACAAATCAAAAGAATTCAAAACAAGAAAAATATTTTCTATTTATTTGGAAATTCAAATGAGCAGAGATGGCATGGATGGTGTGCATTAAGAGGCTGTATTGCATTTATTATTTTTTATATAATTTTTATGTTGCAACAGGCTGGAATAACTCCAGCCAATTGACAAATGTCTGTCCAAGCATCACACGTGGTTTGATGAGATATAAAGGTGATGATAATGATTTCAGGCATGCTGGGACTTGTAATATTTCAAATATCCTAAATTATGGCCAAAAAACCTATACCCATCCAGGCAGGCAAAAATTCTTTAAACATCCAGACACTACTAGGAAATTCCCATGAATTCCCATGAATAACCTTTGCAAAATATGTATATTCACTCACTAAAATAAAAAGAAGTGGGGAGCCAAGAGTGCAGAAAATGAAAAAGCATCTTGAACTAAATTTTAAGCCATCTATGGTGACACAGGTTAACAAATAATTCAATGTTCATTATTTGTTAAGTCAAGTATATCTTGTTAAATAGAAGGATAAAATACTCTGGTTTCCCCATTGAACACTCTCTTTGACTTGGAAGTTGGGCAGCTACTAAACACACTTAATTTACACAGGCTATCTAAGAAGTTGAATGAAGCATAAAGGGCAGATGACAGAGACAAATAATCCTTTTCCCTGAAAGTGCCGAGTTTCAGGGCCTTGGTCTCCCTTTCACACTGATGCAGTGTGTGACACTCCAGGACCTGGCTATCACTTTCTATAAATGGCTTAACCTTCAGCTTTGTGTGGTCTGTCTAGTACTATACCCTGACAATTAAAGAAAATCAATATCTGGCACTTCAGTGCTGAAAACATGGAGCCCACTTTGGAGGTAAATAATTAGTTCAGAAATGCTTCAGGCAATAATTAACCAAACTAGACTTATTAAGAACACTTGCCTACAGCATTTTTCCGTTTCAGAGGTGTTTAATATCTATCACATAACTTTTAAATTATTTAGATTTAAGCATTTCAGCTTTTAACAGTGTTATAATTAACATTGTTTGGTTACTCTTTTACACAATAAATTATTCTCAAAACACAACACCTTAGTGCAGCTTTAGACCTCATGTTCATTTATTTCAGTCTACAAAGAGAGAAGCACATAAATCATTTGATTCAGAAACCTCTGATTTGTATTCCTATTTAATACTTATGGAGAGGGGTGATTGTTTTATATGTTTCTGTTTGAATCACAGATTATACATTTGATTATATAACATATTTGCACAAAGAATTCCCATGTAAGCCACTGAGCATGAGAGTGAAAGGCTAACATCCTTGGCTGCCTGTGGGATTTTTCCATTGCCTTTAGAAGGAGCAGGAACTTATGGAAGACTCTTATGGTGAAGTCCAATAATGTGTCCAACATATTTCAAGTTCACCTGATTTGACTCAATGATACAAAAGAACAAACGTCATTCCTGATGGCTAGATACATTATGGCTCAACAGCTGGCTGGAAAGAGAGAGTGGGAAGAGAATAGGTAATTTTTGTCAGACTAAATGTTTTTATTTTTCATGATCATCTGTTGAATTATAATCCAACTGAAGTTTTAGCAATTGCTCAATTTTGAAAGCATTAGTATTCCTTTTGAAGTCAGCAATGCTTCTAAAGTTCTAAAGCACATGTAAATGTTCTTCAGGATATGGGCCTTTTCCTATGTTCTGTTGCTATTATGACACTAGAAAACTAACATTATGAAGACAAAAAAGATACTTATACTCCTGGGTGCAGTAGTCCAGTGGTATCCTCACACTCAGTGGACTAAACTGTGATCCCACCACCATTCTTACGCAAGTAATTTACAGGAGCAGAACAAGAGGTTTTCACAATCTGGGCTTGGGGCCTGTGTGTGTGTGTACATGCACATGCACACACACTGCTGCTTAGAAATCCATCCTTCTCCTTTAAAATTCAACGGAAAACATTTATACTAGAACATTTACACTAACAAAAGGAAAGAACAATCCTATACCCAAGTTTTATAACTAAACAGATTAACTACCCTCAGCCCCTTTGAGATCAGTGGAAGGAATTAGAGAATCTCCATATAGAATATCCTTTTTTCTCCTCTGAACTGCTTGATGGATAAAATTAGTATTGTAGGTAATCTATCTTCTCTAATGCCTCATGAATCCTGTGGGTGTAAAAGTACACTTCTTCTTACAAGGCTTTAAAAAACCCAAACACTGTAGGAATTAACAGTCATGCATTACTTTCTATATTTTATAGAATCTATCCATTTCACGTCTATCCATTTAATCATCCATTTAACAATGTAAAGGTGACTAGTCAGGAAAGTCAAACACAGAATCATAATGTTTTACCATAAAGAAAAGTGCATACTCATGGAAATTGAGACACCCTAACCTAACAGAGAAGAGAATTGTCCTGCTTTATTTCACCTACTAATCTTGAAATGCAGAACAAATATTGCAAGCAAGATATCTGATTTAAGTTACACACCTAAGCTTCCTCTACAGTCTCTGCAAAGAGATTCAGTTCTCTGGGCATTGGCACATATTACACTAGAATATTACACATATTACACTAGAATACCTAACTTATGTTCTGGAATTGATTTATTGGCTGCAAAAGCGTTATAATCAGCTTATAGTATGAGCAAATTGTGGCCTTATTTTAGTAGTATAGAATAAAAGCAGCTACATACATAGTTTTTTAAGCTCTCACCAATCAACAGAAATGAAGCTAGTAATTTTTAAGCAGTTCACAGGGCCAGATTCTGGTGTCTCCCTTAGACTAAGGTAAATTGTATTCAGGACACTATTAACAGTACTTACAAGTTCTTCACTGACTATAAGTGAAGATCTTAAAAAAAAATCACCTGTGCTTGAGGCATTTAAAGCTGAGGCAAAAAATTCCTACTCAAGATGCCTAACTTTTAAGCATATAAATTTAGATAAGACAAACTTTACCTAACAGTTATTTCACACTAGACTTTTCTTTGCCTATTATCTTGTAATTTCTTTTATATGACTGCCATATCACATGGTTCCTATTTTTACTTTCAGTTTTGTATCACTGACCTCACATACATCAACACATCAACACTCACACTGTATTAACAGTGTGGATGTTTAATTTTCTTTCCATGTATTTAAATTTTAGAGGTTAATTCAGTTGCACTACTTTAGGCTACATCCATAAGAGTGTTAATGAAACACAATCTATTTTGCAGTAATATTATTTGAGCGACTTTTATTTATTTTCAGAAATTGAGATATAACAGGAGCAAAACTTTTTAAAATGTCAATATTTATTTATTTGTAATAAAATTTCCACCAAGGATGTAAAGTATTCATTTAGTCAGTATGTTCTACAGACATTTGGGAAAAAAAAGCATAAGATGGGTATATACTTGTCTTCTCTAAGATGACAGGTTTGAGTTCATCATAAGAGTAGAAAATACTAAAGAGAAAACATGCAGTCACCCAAAATTATTATAAAAACACTTCATGAATGATAACATAAGTTTGCAAATAAGTTGCTATAAGATTTTTGTTGAAGGCCAAGGTTATAAGAAAATAAAATCAAATGGTGCATTTTATTATTTCATACCCATTGCAACCTCATGGGTAGATGGTATCCTTACTGTGAAAACAGATTGATTAATTTTCCGTATACTCCTATATTTTTATATTGATCTTCACCTTATTTGTGTTCTTTTGCCTTTCATGGATTGTTTACCACAGAAAGTTTGCAACACCATTGTTAGTGCTACTCCTGTGCTCATTGTAGAAATTATTTCTTTACTATTACAAGCATTTAATTCTGTTTTTAATGAGTTAAGGGAAGTCTAAGCTGAAAAATTAATCCCAGCCCATTTCAGAACCATATTCATTTGATGTCTTAGATTTTAGGCACAATCAGCCAGCCTCTACAACATTTGGTTGGTTTCCATATGTCTTTTCTGTTTGTTTGCAAACATCCTGCCTCCAGGAACATTTAATTCTCAGTAAACATTGCGGCTCTTGCTTGCTCTGTTGTGCTGAAAAAAGTGAAGACCTAAACACGGAGGGAATAGAACCTTTGACAGTCTAGAGGTAGAATGCCAAGCAAACTGGAGGAGCAACATGAGGAAATGCTAATGGAGAAAATAATTATATTGCAGATAATATTTCTTATTTCTGTATGACCACCAGTCATCCTTAATAACACAAATTATTTATCACAAAATAATCACAAAAGCCTCTGCACAACTGGGATAAGAGCTCAGTCTAACTAAAACAAACAGTAGCATGAAGTAAAGGTTGATTACCCCTGTCAAGACTGTCAACTGCAAGTTTTTTGAACAAAAGATTACATTTCTGTCTTCTCAATAAACTGCCTGCTGTATCACAGGAAGATTTCCACTACAGTTTCCTAGATTTCCTGTAAAACTACATTCATGAAAATTTATTTTTAAAATGATAGCTCTAAGATACCTTTACCATAAAAACATCCAACAAGTATTTAACCTCTGAACTATTAAATATTTTTCCAGGTCATCAGGTGGTGTTTCTATGCTTAAAATCAAAGATGTATTTTATTTAAAGATATCCCACAGTTAGTATTTGAAATACATTTGTATCTTCTGTCACTTTTTGAATATGCTGTCTCATAACCACCTATTAATTAGGAAACTAAATTGAGAATTTATAGTATCCTATATCACAACTGACCTTGTATCAGTGGAAAAGTAACAGAACACATGCATGAGATAAAATTATTGGCATTTTCTCTGACATGTTAGCAGTGATGAGGAAAGCAGATGGAAAAAAACATATTAGATATTGATCATTTTCTCATTCCTGCATATGGTTTAATTAGATTTAGATTGTAAACAGTGCTATTGTATTTTGTGACAGTATGCATGAAATGATGGCCTAAACAGTATCTATGTATATTTTGAAATATTAGTCAAATTGAGTGCTCGGCAATTTTATTCATTAGAAATATATGTTTTTAGTCATGTTGCAAATTTTCTTAAAAATTAACATTAAAAAAAACCAAACAACTAGAATGCACTTTTGAATGCATTATGGGAAAATATACTAACCTGTCTTTAAAGAAGGGGAAGTAAAGAAACACATATAAGGATGTGCTGTTAAAGGTTAGGTAGCAGCCCAATGCTTGCTGCCTGGGGCTGCTTGTGAGAAAATCCTTCTTTCCCATGGGAGGTATGAAAAACAATAAGATAAAGCACCTGTTGTTGCTGTCCTTGTACGATATGTTTTGGATTAGGGTGGTGTAGAACCTAGCCAATCCTATACCTGGGTCCCTACTATATAAAAAGGACAATACAATAAACGGGGCTCTCTGGCTGGCTCTCCAATCTCTGCGAACCAAGCTGTGTGCTGTCTCATTATTGTACCTCGCCACTACAGGGTTATGTTCCAAGCATGCAGACAATGCAAACTAACCAGGGCACCAAGAGGTCAGGGTTTCTGTCCTTTTGTTATGCCATGGCTGTCCCTATAGCTGTATCAGCACCTGCCAAGCCAATATCGTGCAAACAAGCAAACATGCCTCTCCATTTTATGCACACAATGGTACCTCGCAAAATTATCCTTCACAAAGCTGGTGTGAGTTCAGCAGAGTTTTTCAGCTTAGATCTGTTGACACAAAGGGACAGCTCTCTGATTGTAAAACCAGCTCTCTCCTACAGCAGACCACATCAACATATTACTGATCCCTATGTTTTGCCAGAACAGCAGCAGCCCCGAGCAGTTGAGTAATCTGGATAATTCCTCTGCACACGTTGAATTCTTGAGGGGTTTATTAGCAAGGGATCTGTATTGTAAAACTGTAATTACACTACATAGGGTGCTATGGTAGTTCCTGGCACACAGGTGATCTTAGCTCTCAGCCTGGATTCACGAGTTTGGTGCAGAGAGACAAGAATTTCACACAGAGACAACTCTGGATTTTTTTGCTTGACATGGCTTTGTTTTGTTAATCTCAAAAGAGGTTTTGTCAGGTAGTGGTGCAGAGTAGTAAAGAAGTATACTTTTCCAGTGGTAGCCAGCAGGACAAGAGGCAAATTGAAGAACATAAAATTCCATTTTAAAACAAAAATTTCTGGTTTTTTATTACTTTTTACTGTTAGGACCAACAAACAGTGGAAGAAATTGCTGAGAGCGTTGAAAGCACTTAAACCTGACTGATAAACATCCTGAGAAATCTGCAGTAGTTGACAATCTCCACCAGTCCCTGCCAAGCTCAGCTATTCTGCCAAAGGACATACATGTTAGTGAATAAGTCAACTGCTTTTTAAGATGCAATAATATTTGTTTTCCCTTTGAAGAAACTTGCATGAATATGTTGCTGTCAGACATAATATTCCTACTAGAGCATCAAAACTGGATATTAATTTTTTTTAAAAGTGGATTGCACTCCACCTGATAGGATGGATCAAAAAGCTCAGCATGCCACACATATGCGTTACAGATTCCTGCTCAAGGACATCTAGTTGAAAAAATAGAAGTTTCTTGAGATTTAGGAAATCCACTTTTTTTTTTCATTTAAAATACTATTCATTGCACTCCATTCCACATAATATGCAGTCTACTTCTCTGTTCTTTCCTCCCAAAGCAAGACCAAACCTAAGTTTTACAAAGGATTTTGGAGGAGGGAGGAGGTGGAGAAGAAGGTAGAAAGAGGTTCATCTTCCAGTGATTTCTTTTATGGACTACTGACTTTTCTTTCTATTGACTATTTATTTTATTGCTATTGACTTCTCAGAATATAAATACAGTGATGGGCAATGGTACTAAACTTTCAAATAAACTCAATGAGATGGTCTGAATGGAATACTCTTTATGAAATGACTCATCTTCAGCAAACACAAGCCACTGAGAAGTCATGGATTGCAGTTTGTATCAGTAAGTGCATTTTGGTACTCCATTCACTGCAATCTACAAAGAACTTCTAAAGCCTCAGGTACCTGGATTTGGCTGTGTAAGGTAGAAAATATAATGTCAGAGGTGTTTGCTTTTCCATACTTAATCCACTGAAAATACAATTACCCCCAGAGACAGGAGATGAAAGAGACTTGGGAAAAAGGAATTTTTCTCAGTCCTAAAGGAGATTGTCAAGGAGGCTGTTTTGTCAGGCTCTATTGGCTTCATTAATTTACTTATTTCCTAATTTCCTTCAGGCCTCATCACCTTTGTTAAGAAACAGTACCACACTTTTTTTGTCTGTAATTTGATTTTTTTTTTAAGCTGTGACTTACGAGGCTTTGAGGATAAGTGGAGTTTTGTTTAGGTCTGGCTTTTTTTGTTGTTGTTGTTTATTTATTTGGTTGGTTTGGTTTGTTTTCTTTGTTTTGTTTTTGTTTTTAAAGACAGTTGCTGGATTAGAGACTAAATCCCCTGAACTGCAGTTAATGAAGAAAGATGCAAGGTAAAAAAAAAACCCCAAAGGAAAAAAGGGGCTCCTCTAGAGGCTCAGTGAGGAGGGTCCAAGGCTGCCCCAGACCAACTCCACCTAGCTGAGCCCCTTGGCCAAGATGAAAGCACCACTGGAAAAGCACATTGAAGAAAGGGCTAAACAGTGCACAGGAATGAGGAAAACAAATTGTGAGAAACATCCCTGCAGACACTCAGGTCAATGAAGAAGGAGGTGGGGGAGTTGCTGCAGGTACCACAGATTAGATTCACCTGCAGCCTTTGGAGGAGACCATGGTGGCACAGGGATTTCCCTGCAGCCCCTAGAGAGACTGTGCTGGAGTAGCTATCTACATTGCAGTCTTTGGAAGATGGCATGTGGGTGTAGTAGGTGGACATCCTGGTTTTGGCCATTACAGTGCATTTTTTTTTGCAGTAGCTGTGAGGGGGTGGAGGCTGGAGCCGTGTGGGCGCGTTCAGGTTGTTATTCTATACCACAGATATCACTGCTGGGGAGTGGAAGTAAGGGATTCTCACTTCTGAGGAGGGGAGTGTGGCTGACAGTTGGGAAGAAAAAGATGACATGCAGAGAGACTGCTGCCATTTTGTTCATTGTCTCAGGGGTTGCACAGTGCTGGGTTGGTCAGTGAGCATTTTTTGCATGTAAATCACCCTCTTTTTGTATACTTTTGTTATTAATATTGTTTCTGTTCCTGTTCATTTTCTTACCTAGCTGCTGTTTCCGGTAAATTGTTCTTATCTCTCCTTGGGATCTCTGCCTTTTTCTCTCCCACCAGTGAGGGTGGCGGAAGTGAAGCTCAAAGTTTGCATTTTAGTGGGAGTACTAAATTAGGGAATACCATTACTAAACCACAACACTGGATATGGTCTGAAGAAACTGGGGTCGGTAGCAGACCCACACAGAGCTGTTTTTTTCCTTGAGGACTTCAGCCCACTGGAAAAATGCAAAGGAAAAGGCAAGGAAAAATGTGAGGAGGTAGGAGCAACAAAGAGTCTATTATTGACTGACCGCTATCCTCTCATTTCACATTCTTCCTGTGCCTCTTGAGGATGAGAAGAAGAGGAGTTTGGAATGAAGTAGTGAAGTTGAACTTTGGGAAAAAGAGGAGAGTGAAGGTGAACTTTAAATATTGTCTTTTTTCTTACTATCTTCTTACTTTTTTTTCCTCACTATTTAATTGTTGATATATTGAACTAATTCTCTGAAGTTCAGTCTGTTTTTCCTATAAGATTAATTAATAAGTTATCTTCCCGTGCCTGTCTCATTTTTTCCCCCCATCTTGTTGAGGAGCAGAAATGAGAGCAACGCTGTTCATCTAGCTGTAGGCCAAAGTCAACCCACCATATGTATAAAATGCAAATAAAATTACCTTGAATAGCAAGAGCAGCAATATTTTTGAATACATTGTCAAAATGTAGATAGAAAGATTCGGTGAAGTCTCTAGCCTATGAATCATGTAAATCACCCTCTTTTTGTATATGCATACAGTATGTACAGTATGTGCAGTAAGAATGTCACTAAAATCACCCTACTTTTGTTAATAGTAGCATAGAAGATGTGAAGACAAAGTTTCTCTTACAAAGATCAGCATCCCCACAAGGCCAGAACAACCCTCACATATGAAAGACTAAATATTTCTCCCTCTACCACCTAAGCTCTATAGACTGTATCTCTGGTTTTTTTACACATATTGCTATCACAGCTCCCAAGTGTAACATCTGTGAGAGTAGGACAGTAAGCTCCAACCAGACACAGTGTCCTTCACTCTATCTCTATATATATGCATACATAGATATAGTATATTTAAGATAAAATTTTATCTTAGCTGTTTTATTAATAATTATCCTTTACCCATGCCCAGAGTATCCCACAGTTTTTTCTTTTTAATTATAAATTTTCACATAATTTTAACCCAAGTAAAGGGTTGTTGCGGGACTTCAAATAGGAAGCAGATTTTTTG
Organism: Climacteris rufus; assembly: GCA_013398175.1. Lineage (NCBI taxonomy): Eukaryota > Metazoa > Chordata > Aves > Passeriformes > Climacteridae > Climacteris > Climacteris rufus. The sequence continues at coordinate 67,773 of VZRZ01008807.1, read as the reverse complement.
GTCTTTCAGTTCATATGACACATATTTAATATCTTGCCACATTTTCAAGTAGCAGAGAGGTCGATGTCTAATTACTTAAGGGCATTTTGATGTTCTCAATTGGTGCTGTGAGGTGGAGCATTTCAAAACTTGTACACTTTTAACTCACATTCATTTAGGCCCTGCTAATGGGATTAGAGAGCTATGATGTTTCCTGGCAGTAGGTATATTGTCCTGTAGACTTTTGTAGAACTTCCATTATCACTAAAGGCAGTTACACACTAGAGCAACAATGTCTATTAATACAAACAGCATCTTCCACAAACAGTCTTCTAAACAGCAATTTGGGTGTCCTAAAGCTCTCTAGTCATTCAGGAAAAATGGCTCTGATGTCAACACTTTAGCAGCAGAGAAACATCCACTCCCCCATAAGCACTCACAAGAGACTCTCAAGCAAGACCATTTTTTTTTGTTTTAGTTAGTGGAAATGTCTTCTATTCTTGAGCCTATTAACTTGTAACAATAGAAATAATAGGAGCTGAGACAGGTGTAGAAAGTGTAATTCTCTTCTTTCTTGTGAGCTTCAAATTTAAAAAGGAAATTCAAAATTTATTATAAAAAAGGTTATTAAAATTCATGAATGCCAGTATAATATAATTTTGATCTGCACACTTTTTCAGGGGTTGTTGTCAGTTTCTATTCCACTGTTAGCCATCATTAACAGCAAATATGACAGATACACTAATGAAATCGATTTGGTTATGTTATCAATTTAATTCAAAAACGTAACCCCATTTTATTACCATGTAAGTTATAAAGGCTTATAGGCTAATGTCATCTGTCGCTGTAAGAGTTCTCTGCTGGACTTCTTAATAAATAAATGTATGTTTATTTTATTTTTTTATATTTTGAATTAATTACTTCAGTACAGCAGTAATGCTGGTTTAGCTCATGATAGGACTGAAATATTGGTCAATGCACTCTAATAAGGGAAACCTTTCAGTGGAATGAATATAGCAATACAGTATTGCCTTGGAACCTTGCTACAGCTGGGCAATAGATTACTGTGCAGCAATATTCCCTGCAGCTGACTCGCTGTCTAAGGAATTAATACATTCCTCATGCCTCTATTAGAGGTGTACCTTGTTGTAAGGAAGTTTTTTAAGGTACAGTGAAAGCAGGGTTGCCCTCAAACACATACATTTCTCATTAAAAACATTAGAAAGCTCTGCAAGATACTCCTCCTTGTAGATGGCAATATTTCTTTTAAGCATGGATTACCTGATGAAGCCACTATGGCTTTTATATTGTGTTTGGAAAAATAACAGACAAAGCAAGATATCATTATGACAGGTGTCACCAGATGGCATCATTAGACACAGACTTCTGTATTATTTCACCGAGTGACTAATTGTTTAGACTCGGGAAACCTCTCAACTATGAACATAAGCTTAGGTATTATCTTAAAAAAATGGAATGAGAAGCAACATTTTTACCTCCAGTTCAAGTTTGTTCTTGAGGAAGAACTGGTTTTGGAACACAGAAAACTACTGCTGGATGTAAATAGTTGTTTTACAAGCTGGTTGCCTTGTTTCCAGACCCAAGACATCTTTATAAGTAAGTAGATAGCCAAGAAGCTTTACTGTGCATCTATCTAGACTCTGTATTTCTAATTCTTCACAAGACAGTAAAAGAATTATAAAAGACTCCTGAAAAAGCAAAATTTTCATTTTTTAACTGAAGAGAGCTGCTGAAGAAATCCATCATTCCTGTTCTTCTCAGAACGACATTCAAATTGCAATGATTTCACATTATGCGACCTGTCCAAAATCCCCTCAGAGTAGTAAACCTGAGGCCCAGTTGCCACCAGGCATACAAATGCTCAGCTAGAGGCAGTATCATGAGCTGGACTTTTAGCTGGCACTGCACCACACACTGCCAAGCCCACACCAGTAGCCAAATCAGGCTGACCAACCTTAAAATAATTCCTTTAGGACTGCTAGTAACTGTTGCAGTGTATATGTCTGCACAGCACTACAGGCTGCAATCAATGAGAGAAAAAGGAGAGGAGACGAAGATTGCCGAGTGTGTCAAACTGCTTAAGAACATTACAGTCACCATCTAAATAACACCAAGCAGTCTTGCCATGGAGCCAGTGACAAATATTTCTTCAAGTAAGCGAAATATTGTCTAGCAGGGCTTTCAGCTCATAGTATTAGATTTTGTTAATTCATGAAGAACAAGTAATGAAGTAGAGGAAACTAACCTCATGTGTACAATTAAATGCAAAGATTTCACATCAACTTTTCCCTCTATCCCTCTTTATATTTTAGTTTAGACAGTTTCCATGTGTTCCTGCTTTGAAAAAAGGTCTACAGCAACCTATGTAGGTTCCTAGAAGAGACTCCTTTTCAAGAATAAGGTATGGCCATTTACTCTTCTTAGGAACTGTCTGTGTCATTTTTGGAGGTGTTAGTTTCCTGTGCACATTGGGGTCATTGTTATTTACTCAGCTAGAATTTCTGCTCTTCCAGAGCTCACCCTAATTTGATTTATTTTGCATGACCTGCAAGTTACATTACCACTGTCATGTTACTCTCTTCAAAATTCTGAGAAGAAACAAATCTGTCTCTGGAGAAAATCAAGTGGCTTCATTGAGGAAGAAATTTTAAATTGTGTCAAATTAAACATAATTTTCTACAAGCATTAATATACTTTTTTATTGTTTGCTAATAGGATGTCAATATATGTCATGAAGTTGCAGTCTATGTTGAATTTCTGACCTGGAGGCTACTTAAATACACCTTTGTAGAAGTGAATGGAGAGCGTGGACAGAAGTTGCCTTATCCCACATTAATTTTCATCTATTCATGTGGAGATTGTCTGCATATACAGGAGAAAATATATGACCCTTGCATTTGCTTTAGTCGTTGTGGTGGGAAGGAATTCTTTACGGCCACTGGGGCTCCCTGAGTTGTTTCATGCAACGTGTTCATTAAGAGATGGCTCAGGCTTCTACTACCAATCTTTTGCTAGCACCTTCAAAACTCTGTCAAAAATTCTGGTTGACAGATGATGTCAACATTTCCTGTCATTATAGCCTCTGTCTGAGGTGAGTGGCATGTATTGGTATGCCTGTGTGAGAACCCATACTAAACCACCTGCCTCTCTTCTTGGGTACATAAAAATATATACTTCATCTTCTTCCAGTGCAGTGAAGGAAGACAGACACTTGCTCACAGTGCTTTATACAACTGTTTTGAGCTAGTGGCCAAGCTCCTCAGCTAATGTAAACTGCTCTCTGCACATGTTAACATTGTTCCTTCTGTTATATCAGACCCTATACTCCTAACATAAAAACCTTTGGAGTTTCTACTCCTAAACTTTGGTTTTCTGAAAGATCTTGGCAGAAACCTGTTTTACTTCTAGATTTTGTTGTGGTTTTATGAGGTGCATGTGGGTTTTTTTTTTGTTTGGTTTTGGTTTTAGTTTTGTTTTGTTTTTCTTTTTTTAGTTTTTCACTTGCTTGTTTTTTGGGGGATTTTGCTTGGTTGTTTGGTTTTTTGTTTTGGTTTTTTTTTACATTAACAGTCCTTATATATTTGGGGTGTTTTGTTTTGGTTTTTTTTTTAATATATACTGTAGCTGTTCCTTGCATGCTATTTATTTCTATTTTTAGAAAAAAATATTTTGTATTATATGCTAATCCACTTTGTTCATTTGCACAGGTCTTTTTGCATCACTGCAGCACAATATTTTAGCATCACTTTCACTATCCTGGCATTGGCAACATCAAGCCTAGAAAATTGTGGACGTGGTGCAAGCCTGATGTGAAGGACATCAGTGCCACAAGCACACTGTGCTTTGTGACCACAGATATATATATTGTAAGGATCCTCCAATGGCTTGCTGGAGTTCTGAAATGGCATAACTAACATAGGATTACTATAGGAAATCCATGACCTGACCTAGCCACTGAGTAACTTGAAACCAACATTAGTATCTATTTCAAGAACAGAAGTATTTTTTCACATTTCCTAGAATTTGACATAATTGAAGCCAAAATTACTTTGATGGTGTAAGAAATTATGAATTGACACTCCTGATTTACAGTTTTCCATTTTCTGTTAATATTTCGTGATCCATTTTATCTCTGCATGTCTACAAAAGCCTCCCATATCTTCACTAATCTGTGTAATTTACTGATACTAACAAACCGTGCAATCTCAGCATTCATATTTCATTCATAGTCAGAAGGAGTACAGGAACTTGTGTCGATCCTCCCACAGAATGGCTCATTATTAGTCACTGTCTATTCTGGCTTATTGTCATTTACTTCCACTTTTAAGTTTGGTTTCCATTTTTTAGTTTATTTTTAATCAGTGACAGAATTACGTTTTATATATTACCCATGGGTCTCTAAATTTAATGGGATTTATATCTCAAAAGAAGACAACCACATTATCAGTAAAATTGTCATCTCTGCAGTTAAAATAATGTTTCCTTTCTTATTTTCCTGTTTCAGACAATACTCCATTTGACTCCCCTAGCATGTACTGAATACTAAAAAGCACTTATTAAACACTAAATACTCTGAAATTAAGAATTTTATTTTTCTCTGGTCTTGGTTGTCTTTTGTCACTTTATTTTTTGACCTCCTTTGTCTACTCAAGACCCAGTTTGAAATCAGATGTAGAATGTAGTGCTTTCTGTCTATTTCTATTTGCCTAAACCCAGTGTGAGATTCATTACTTCAATGTAGGATCAATTCTGTGATGTCAGAAAAAAACAGTCAACCCATTCCTGTCTTTGGTTATTACTCATGTACAAGTGATTTTTAATATATATCATACAGAGATGTTTAAAAGGAAACACCTTCTTATGTATTTTTTCTAATTGGAAAAGATACTGCATATATGTAGGTTTATGTGATGAAAGAGCTGGTTCTGGGTGTTTATTTTTTTTTTTTCCCTTGAATAAATATTTCAGTTTTGGAGTTTTTTTTTTTTTTTGGCTTCTTGTGCTACATCCATTGTCGGCTTGTTCATTTTTTCTTTCCACTAGTTCAGTTGCCCAGGCAGTCAGTGCTGTGATTTTCCTGTCAACAATCATTTACCACCTTCTAGTTCAGCTGTTCCTCATAATTATATAGGCTTTTCAGACACAGTGTTGAATTCTTTATTTTCTTCTGGAAACTTTAATTAGTAATCAGGATTGTGATGAGTAGGCTATATGAGATAGTAAGTGCCTGGGTTAAAGATTTATGCAACAGCACATGGGTACAATTTCAGTAAACAAGTGAATGATTGAGGATACCACATAAAACCTGAGCTGCTGCTGAGAAGAAATGAATTAGCAAAAAAAAACAGGCTAAAAGCATAATTATGAAATTGGTGAATGATGTCACATTGATTGCTATAGTGTGCTAATGTTTGCTCCATTTGATATCCCAGATATTAAAAGTACTTAAATGTGTCCTTGCCTGGGCTAACAGAAAGCTTCACCGAAGCTTTTCTCAAAACACATTTAAAGGTTTACTGCACTTTCTGGAGTTTGTTTTGATTAGTCTATTATGTGTTTTTATATATTATTCTGTTCCCTTTCGAGTGTGTTTCGAAAAAGTTACTTGTGTGCAAGCTGCGAAAGGAAGGATATTTAATAGTATTCAAATAAGACATTCCCCTCTGTGTTTCAAATTCTGCTTTGGAAGAGGCACATAAAATACTTTCAGAAACAAACAATTTCTTTATGTAACTTAGTTTTGTAAAATTAAAGTTCACAATATTCTGAAAACATATTGTTCCTGAGAGAGAAACATTTCACCACTGCTCTTAGAGTAGTAATTCACAGTGACAAAGGCAGACAGTATATTTTGTTTGTTTAAAACTGTACATTCTGGGGGAGGACGGAAAAGCACAAAGCGCATTTTAAGTGCCTTGAAGTGTCTGTTGTACACAGGAGACTCAGCAACTACGATGCATCTCTGAAGAATAATCCAAATCTTTTTCCTTTGATAGTTCTTATCCAGAGTAGACCTCATAACCATGTACATCTACCCTCTTCTGAGTATTTAAACTATTCAGAAAACAGACATAAGCTTGCATATTCAGAGCTGATCAGAATATATGACTTTAGATGTAAAAGTTTCAGATGTCCACTCACAGATCATCTAGTTCCTAGAGGATCCAGTTTCCAGAAAATAAATGACCTTAATATGATCTGTTATTGAGCACACCAAAATGAAGATACCCAGGACATGAGAATGGAATGGTAAAACTTCAAAACACAACTCATGTCCTCAATTTCCAATTGCATCTTCCTCTCTGTGCTCCCACCTTACTTATCATTTGGTGAAATTCCTTTGGTGATGTCATGCTCAGGGAACAAGTCTCACTTATAAAAGGATTTTCTTTATTTTTCATAATTTAGCTGAACCAACACAAAATGAATACTGTAAAGCAACAAAAATGATGTAACATCTTTCATTTTTTTCTGTGTTTACTAAATAAGGCTACTAAGCTTCCTTTAAAATAAATCAAAACAGAGAGTTGGTAGAGTGAGGGATCTGGCTCTTGAGGTCTACATGTACAGTAAATGTATTTACCATAATTTATTGCATGACATTTTAAACCTGACATTGGTCATTTATAGTGCAGTCAGTCCATAACACTTTACAAGTGGCTGGGCTTTAATTGCTACTTTTATACTGGTCAAAATCCTATGATTAAATAAGAATTTTGTATATATTTATTTTACTTGAAGACAAAATGATCCATAGTTCATATTTTCCTGCAACCTCTGCATTAAATAAGCCTCAGTGTTTGAGTAGGCTTTAAAAAAAATTCTTTAATCAACTTTTCATTTTTGTACCTTTCATCATCACTTCAATAATCTCTATATATTTTTCTTTAGTAGAATAGAACTAGCATAACACTAAAAGTTAATTGGAGTATTAGGTAGTATACTTGAAACCATAATACATTTGCCAGGAAGAAATTAGGCTCCCTTGTTGATTGTATCATACCAATATGTACCAAACTTATATGCCAAAAGGTACAGTAAAAGGGAACAAGGCTTTTTTTCTGTTTTATCATAATTTCTCCCTTGTCTATGCTGTCTTTGCTAAATTTCCACTAACGAATAATGCTGAAAAAGTGGGCTTTCTAACAATGAGGTAAAACACTGGAAATGGGGTCAAGGAACGGCTTCAAACTGACCCTTACATAAAAGTAGGGAAGAGAATAGGAAGAAAGGGAGGGAGGGAGGGAGGGAGGGAGGAAGGAAGGAAGGAAGGAAGGAAGGAAGGAAGGAGGGAAACCTCGCTATGAAGAGCAATGAGTAAAATATTTTACACTCTATTTTTATCAGTACATAAAGACAAAAAATAAAAATAAAAAATGCCTTCCAACAGTGCAATGGTTGAATGCATTTATGTAATATAAACAACATTATTCTTTGCTTTTTCTACACAGTCCTCTCTGGTCATGCTTTACATCCAGAATGTCCCAATGGAAGAAAGCAAACTACACCGGTCACTTCAGAGACAACTGAAGTAATAAAACACAACTTAACTCTGAACCATGAGTCATGACTGTCAGAGTTATCACGTTAATTGTTAAATAGGATTTTCTACAAATATACAACATATAAAAACTGTTAAATATATAACTTTAGGCTTTTCAAAATACATTTAATGATCTCTTTCAAACAAGTGTTACTTTTGTTTTCTCTTTAATTTGCTTTCTGGTGCTAAATGGTGTATCAGATGAGACATAGGCCACAGATGACCAAACATGCTCTTTGCAAATACTGTATTATCCAACTTTAACTATCAAAAATGGAACTGTAGAAGAGGCATGTTTAACTGGTTAAAACTGAAAATGATTTTAGTACGAGAAAGTCAATCTAAGTACAGAGGAATAAAGGTGCCGTGTAGACAGTTTGTGTTCTTTTTGTCCAAGTTTTTCAAACATAGGTAATTTTCTCTCAGTGCTCCATTATGTTCTCTTGAACATGGCATTTCAAGAGCAGGTCTCTGAGTTAGTTTTTACTTCAGCTTTCCATAAAGACTTCTGCTGGACATTTCAGCTTTGTGAAAGCTGGAATCATGTCTTTGTGGAGACCTCCTTCAATTTAATGACATAACTCTTTTAAGAGTAAGATTGTGTCCACTTTAAAATAGATTTTGCTCTTTGGTCTATTGTAAATACTGAAAGTATAAGAAAATAAAAGCAATTCAGACAGTTTAGGGCACAAGAAGAGTTTCTCTTTTGCACCTCAGTGTCCTCCCATAGGTAAAACAGTCTTCTCTAAGGCTGATTGGGATGATACTCTTCATTGTAGCAGACTCTTCGGATTGAAACATGTAGATAACATCAAGTCCAGCAGTGGCGTATAACGTAGATGAAACGTTAACCATGAACTTTTTTGTATTGCTAATGCCCAAGCATATCTCTTTTTCTTAGTCCAGTGATCCTTAGAATGGTAGAAAAAACTTTAGCTCATAATGCAGAGGAATTATGCTGTTATTCATGAGATACAGAGAAACAGACAGTTGAGTTGATGACATATAACGGATGATGATCAACAGCAGTGAAACTTGACTAAGTTAAGTAGCTCACAGAGAGCCTAAACCACTCCTACGAGGATTCTGTGTTGCTGCATTTGTCAGGAGACCTGCAAATCAATAAGAACAAATGAGTCAGTGTCTTAACTTACAATTCTGCTTATCTTTGCTGTCTATTATTATAAAATACACTGTACTGAGGCAGTTAATGAATTAGAAGATATTATTTTTCACAGCATTTTCCCTGAGAAAAAAAATATGAACAAACCTATATTTTTGTTATAAAAAGTTTATGCTTTAGTAATTATTTCTAATAAAGTCATTAATATAAATTATAATTTACAATAACTTCAATGCCATCTACTTTCTACTAAGTTCCATGCACATTCATTTTCATAAAAATCACAGAATGTTCTTTTACACACATTAAAGTTACAAATAACAACATCTAATACACATGGTGATTAAGATAACTTTTACTTTATATGTATAGGATGTAATGAAAAATGGACATGAAAGCCATGACCATATATTTAAAATGCAAAGATGTTTGTACAGGAGGCTTTTCTGCAGTTAAGTTTCCAAAGAGCACTAGAGTGTGCCTAATTTAATCAATACTGCCCTCTAGCGATGCTATTACAAGTGCAAATCAATGTAAATAATGGTTATTAATAGTTAATTTAATCATAAAATTGTTTTAGTTACACAGCAGAAGAAAAAAACAAAACAAAACAAAACACAAGAGAATGAAAATGGGCAAAGGACTACCCAATGAAAATGTTGCAAAGAAAATGAAATGGAAGCAGTGTTTTGAAAGAGAAACAGGACCACAGTTCACACTATTAAAGAAATCAAGAGTACTGAAAGACAGCACAAGCACAAATGAGAAAATAATAACTGATTTCTACAAGGAGCTAGCTACTCATGCTCACACAAAATATGAGTTTATGAATGGTTTCAAAATTACACAGATGTTGTATAAGCCAAAATGTTGTGAGGTGTATTAAGCAAGCATGATTGTTACAAAATGTTGTTTGAATTTTCAACCACTATCTTCTGCTTTGGCATTGTTCTGTCTCCAAGTAGTCAGAACTGTTATTACTGATGGAAATACCATGCAAAATTCCAGAAAATACTGAACAGTGAATGTAAAAGAGCAAAACAAATAAGAAAATCCAATTCGATTGGTTTAAGCCATGTATTAAATATTGCATTTTTAACCTAATCCTCAGAGCAGTACATGAAAGAAAAACCTGCCTCCGAATCAATTTAGTGACAGCTTGAAACATATGGATCTCTAAATATATGCATGTAGAAAGAAAGAGAGAGAGCAAGAGCGAGAGCGAGAGAGAGAGGCAGATAGATAGATGAATACTTTCCTTACAAGGCATAAAATGTGTATCATAGATTTCTGCTTTTTTTTTCCTCTCACCTTTTCCAGGAAAAAACACCCCAGAAATCTTGCAAACAGCCTTTTCTTTTCGGACTAGTGATCAGATCTCCAAACCACATGGCCTCAGACAGGCTGAAGGCAAAAAACCTGGTTGATTATTGTGATATATTCCCCTTCTTAAATATACTTTCAGAAAGAGAAATTAAAGTTTTGCTTCTATTAATTGTCCTGTTTCCCCTTTATACTCTTCCTTGGGCTTTCTGCTATGCCCCCTATTTTTCTTCCCATTAGAAAAGAACACAATTTTTAAGGTAGTAGTCTTTTTCAGGCTGCAAGACACAAAGCAAACGATTTATGGTTTATTAGGTCTAAAAGTAAACTACTGTGTGTTAAGAATTATCTTGACATAGCTCCATCTTTCTTTTATTATGCTGGAATGGCCCACAGCTAAAAGCAACAGCGTAGACTGCTGATGGACTGTATGTTCAGTGTTTTCATAGTGTGCTTCTCTAACATATTGGTCCCAGGATGAAGAGAGAATTCAGGTACAACAACATATTCACAGATACGTGCTGTTTTGTCATTTTATGGGTATAAAAGCTTCCTTCCTTCCTTCCTTCC
>VZRZ01008807.1:0-56878 GCA_013398175.1 Climacteris rufus | reverse complement strand
CTTCCTTTCTTCCTTCCTTCCTTCCTTCCTTCCTTCCTTCCTTCCCCTGCATCCACTTTGAACACCCCTGCTGCATGAATATGGTATTAACATTTTAAAAGAAGATGAGAAGAGGGGAAAAAATTATGCATTTTAAAAATGCTGACGAAGGGCATGGAGCAGGCTTGAAATAAAGTGATGACAGGAAGAGAAACAGATTAGAGAACAGGAGGTGAATTTACAACTTTGGACAATGACAGGAGAAAATGAAATGAAAGGGGGGGAAATGCATAGGCTAGCCAGGGAAGTTTAAACATCACTTATTAATGAAGGCATGAAAAAGAAGATAGGTAATAAGAATAACAGATAAAAAGGAGAGAGAAGAGAGCGCTATGAGTCCAGAGAAGAGGAAGATAATGCACACCTACCCTCCCACCTCCTGTTTTTTTCCCTTTCGTTCCTCATTACAGGTAAATTAATCACTCCCCAGAAAAACAGACAGATCAAATAAGAGAAAAGAGGGACTCCTAAAAAAAAATAAAAAGGACTTGTTTACTATTTATAGTAGTAGTTCAAACCGTAGATAGAATAATAGAATCAGTTAGGTTGAAAAATAAGTTTAAGAACATTGGATCCAACTCAGCACTTCCAAGTGCACCATTAAGCTTGTCCATAAGGACCACATATACACATCTTTTAAATACTTCCAGGGATGGTGGCTTAATCACCTCCCTGGGCAGACTCTTCCAAGGCTTGACAACACTTTTGGTGAAGAAATTTTGCCTAATATCCAATATAAACCTCCCCAGTGCAACTTGAGTCTGATTTCACTCATTTTGTCACTTGTTACTTGGGAAAACAGACTGATGCCCTCCTGGCTACAACCNTGAGTAACTCGAAGCCTTCAGCAGCCATCATGTGACCTGAGAGAAGCGACTCCGGCTTCACCCAGTCTCTATTGAGTCGTGGCTGCACCACAGCTTCCGCAGGGTCTTGGCTCAGTTCACGCACAGCAGTTTAATTTAAGCAGCAAAAGTAAAGAGATGAGGAAGGGTTCTTTTCCGCTTATTACCAGCAGGTTTTAATACTGGAGCTGAGGAGAGTGCGGACAAAAGACAAAAAGGGCTGTCGAGGGTGTCTGTTATATCACAGAGGCAAGGGGAGGGCAGTCAGGAGAGAGCCAATGGCTGCGGAGGACCGGAACGACTGACAGGGGCGCTGGGCAGCCACTCTGCTGTCTGCACACGGCAGAGCAACCCATGAGCTGCCCTTCCGGGTGGGGACTGCCCCCCCCCCTGCCGTGGCCGGGGAGCCCCTGCAGCGGCCCGGAGCTTTGCCACCCTCGGCTGCATTGGTGTGGGGGACGGGGAGGGCCCAGCCCCTGTGGCTCCGGCCCTGCCTCTAGACATGCTCCAGCATCTCAGTGTCTTTCTTGTTGTGAAGGGCCCAAAACTGAACACAGGATTTGTGGTGTGGCCTCACCCATGCTGAGTACAGGGGGACAGTCATTGACGTGGTCCTGCTGGCCACATTATTTCTGATACAAGTCAGGATTCCATTAGCTTTTCTAGCCACCTGGGCCCACACTGGGCTACATTCAGCTGCTGCTGACCAGCACTGCCAGGTTCTTCCGTGCTGAATTGTTTTCCAGCCACTCTTCCCCAACTCTGCATGGGGTTGTTGTCACCCACATGCAGGTTGCACCACTTCACCATGTAGAACCTCTTACACTTGTCATCAACCCACCAATCCAACTTGTCCAGAGCAGATAAACACACTCACCCAGCTTGGTGAAGGTGCAGTCAATACCCTTGTCCAGATAATCAATTAAGATATTAAGAAGAACTGGCCACAATACTGAACCCTGGGGAACACCACTAGTGACTGTCTGCCAGCCAGATTTAACTCCATTCACCACCACTCTCTGGACTCATCTATCCAGTATTTTTTTTATCCAGTGAAGAGTGCACCTGTCCAAGCAGCCAATTTTCCAGGAGAATGCTGTGGAAAAGAGTGTCAAAGGCTTTATTAAAGTCCTGGTAGACAACATCCACAGCCTTTCCCTCATCCTGAGTAGGCATAGATGAGGTTGGTCAAACAGGTCAATGCCTTTCATAAACCCATACTAGCTGGGCATGATCCCTGGCTGTTCTATATGTGCCATGTGATGATACTCAAGATGGTGCCATGACATTCCCTGGCACCAAAGTCAGACTGAGAGGCCTGTAGCCTGCTCTCTGGAAGCTCAAGGTAGTTCTGCTGACCTTCCTCCTTACTTCTCTGAGAATTGAAAAGGTGAATCAAAATGCAGGAGAAGTACCACATTCCTGACAGGCAAGTTTTATGACTGTTTGGCAGCAATTTTTAGAATATTAATTAGGTCATCAGATTGCAATAACAACTGTAAATTAAATAACTCCTTACATAAAACTGCTTCAAAGCTTGGGAAATTTGTTTTCACATTGTTTTGCAACTTTTTTCCTTTCTGTTAGAAATCTGTAGCAGCATCAGATTGAGAGCCTGGGTACCAATCACATAGCATATTTTCTTTTCTGTTCATACACAGAACTCATAGCAGTTCTAGGTACCCATGCACATCTTTGTCACTGACTTCAATGAAGTCAGAATTTCTTCCCAGTGCTTCAGACAGCAGGTTCTGCTTTCTTCAGAAGGAGCCAGATATTCAGGCTGTAAGTTTGAGTTTCTTCAACTTTGAGGTACTGACTGGACACCTAGTACCAGACATTAAAATACTACTGTATGTTTTCTGACTGTTTGCACGGTGGAAGCCCAAGCCACTGTGTGTTCCACAGGAATCTGCTCAAGAGGAAAAAAATTCCTGCTAATAATCCAAAGCATAAGAAACAATAAAGTTCACATGACCATACATATTTTACTATTGTTCCTGCATGGCTTGAATACGTCCTGAGAGTGTTTGGCTTACTAGAGTAATTACAGCACAGTGCACTTAATTTGTTTTAATCTGGAGGGAGTAGAATAAGGGTTAGTCTATCTCCAAATGTGCCCTAATGGCACATAAAATAGTTCATTGGTTCATTTTTATGGTAAGAACAAATGAAAAAATGTTATGCAAGTCACCTTGAGAAGATAAGAATATATGATGCTTTGCTGACTTACAAGGGCTTTCCACCAAAAGAAACCCATACAAAACCCTTTCTTTCTTTCAGTGTAGTATCTAGGATTTAACTGAGTGACAAAAATGTTTGAATTTCTCATCACAAACCAGAAAGCTGAGCCAGGCTTACTGCAATAGGCAAATATTTTCAGAGTTCAGACTGAGTTTCAAGTATGTCTCTCCTGACCATTTACTTTATATGGAATCCACATAAATACCAACAATTCCATGTGAAGTGTGATACATCTGTTTTTCACTCTGTGTTCTTAGAATAAGTCAGAATGCACCACAGTTGTTATTTTTGCTACAGTAGCCAAGTGCTTTTACATGACTACCTGTTGCAGTCACATTGGCACTCTGTGATGACAATTCTGAACACTCTATCATATTTCCAGAACTGATGTCTGGAAAATTTCTGGATACCTACAAACTAATCGGTCATATTAAGGATGTTTCAGTGTTGCCTAACAGCTGAACTACTTGTCTAAATTGTGTATTTTATACTTTCAACTACAGTCTTATGCCTCTGCAAGTCTTAGGATCCTATACAGCATCCATCAGTGCGAATGGCTTTTTTTTTTTTTTTTTTTTTTTTTTGGGTTTTTTTTTCCAACNTTTTTTTTTTTTTAGTTTGGGTTCTTTTTGCACAAAGATAATTCACAGAGATGGATGCAGGTTGGACCAGTTTCTGACTCACAAATCTACTCGCAATGGAAATGGTTCCAAACTTTTTATCAACTGACTGCAAGCCAGATAAACAGTGTGTCTTTCCCCTCTGCTTCTGTGGCTCTCAGTTCTAGGTCCCTAAACGACTGAGCCTGTATGATGTGGAAAGAAAGATGTAAAAGCATTAAAATGCCCAAGGAAAACTTTACAATGCCTTGAAAGATACCTCAAGCTTTATGGGAATAAAAATGTAAATTTCTGGTGATGATCCAAGGAGTAGCAATAACCTGTTGCATTCATGAGAACTCCCACAGTCCCTCCTGAAAATTTACTTTGTTTCCCTCCCTTCCTCTCCCATTCTCCATGCTATTCATATATGCAAACTGAACTACTTAGTCTTCAGAAAAAAAAGACAAGTTAATCTAACTCTAAAGAGTCTGCAGCTATTAGGAATAAGAAAAGGAAACATGAAAGCTACCCTACTTAAGGCTGTATTCTGTCTCACTGAGCTAGCCACAGGAAGGACAATTTCAGAGTTCAAACCGCAGTACCTGCAGAACTAGGAGTAATAAGATTGAACAAATTTAGTGTCCTTGTGGGTGACTATTTATAAAAAGAAGTTTAAAGTATTAGGTAGTGTATATGCAGGTACATTTTCCTGTGCTGTGCTTCAACAAAGTACCATTCCTGAGTTACAGATAGAAGAACCCCATTTTTAGCCCTCTTACAAGAGAACACGCCTTTTAACACCCATTGGTTTTTTTCTTTTCGCTTCCACTATTCAAGCCAGACACAGAAAGAAGTGTTTATTCCAAATCTGAGATTCATTGCAAAAGATAATTTTCCCAGTAATATTTTAATATCAATATGTCTTGAAAAAAACCCCAAAAAGTCTCATTTCCCCTTAAATAACACTTCTAGTCCTATCTTCTCAACTTCCCCTGACTGTCTGCCAGGACTATCATCCTGATCATTAATTTCCTTTTCTGTTAAAATCCTTTTTGTCTCATATTACCTTTTTTGAACTTACAAGATCTTGGAATGTGCTGGGTCAGATCATACACTCCTTTATTCTTCTGAATTGCCTGTTATTTCATAAGTAATAGCAGTGAAGGAACTGGGACTGTTGTTATAATTAGATAATCCTTACAATGAATGAAAATGTTAGAACCACATGTTGTAACCCAGCTGAAATACATTTGAACCTGCGTCATGTAAGTAACCCATGCTGGGTCATGTAGGTAACCCCTGTTTAAGAGCTCAGCCTTAGGCATGTACAATAATGCAAGTTTCCTTTCTTGTATCTGAACATATGCTAAGGAAAAGCAATGGAGGTGGTAGAATAACAGACTCATTTAAGTTGGAAAAGACCTCTAAGGTCATCAAGTCCAACCTTTGACTGGTCATCACCTTGTAAACTAGACCATGGCACTAAGTGCCATGTCCAATTGTTTCTTGAACACCTCCAGGGTTGGTGATTCCACCATCTCCCTGGGCAACCTGTTCCAATGCTTGACAACCCCTTCTGTGAACAAATTCCTCCTGATGGCAAACCTGAGCCTCACCTGGTTCTGCTTGAGACTGTGTCTTCTCCTCCTGTCACTAGCTGCCTGGGAGGCTGATCCCCACCTTTCTACAACCTCCTTTCAGGTAGTTTAGAGACCAGTAAGGTGTCCCCTGAGCCTCCTTTTCTCTTTTTCAGGCTAAATAAATCCAGCTCACTCAGCTGCTCCTTATAACATTTGTGCTCCAGATCTTTCACCGGCTCTATTGCCCTTCTCTGGACACACTCCAGCACCTCAATGTCTTCTTGTTGTGAAGGGCCCAAAACTGAGCACAGGATTTGAGGTGTGGCCTCACCAGTGCTGAGTACAGGGGGACAATCTGCCCTGGTCCTGCTGGCCACACTATCTCTTACATAAGCCGGGATGCCATTGGCTTTCTTGGCCAGCTGGGCAAAGGCTGGCTCATGTTCAGCCAGCTGTCGATCAGCACCTCCAGGTCAACATTGGTCCAGAAGAGACAGCAGCAAGAATATCTGTGCTCAGAACATTCAAAGCCCTTGGACACAGAGGTGATCATGGGGGATATTTGCCTTGACTAGCATTTAAAGTTGTTGTAGATAACAAAAAACCAAGGCAGGTCTCATTCTGCCCCCTGTGTAAATCTAAAATCGGCTCCTTCAAGCAACATGGGTGGAAAGAGGGAAGGATGAAGTGAATCACACATCTTATAAGGCATGACAATGCAAAGCAGTGTGTTTTCATCTGTCATGCTGACTGAAAAACCAAACACCCTTAAAATAACTCCAGCTAAAGACCTTGAGCAAGTTACTCAATTTTACCTGCTTTCTTTTTGCTCTTTTAAAACAGTTAGAGGTGTGCACATATATGAAGCTTAGTAGCAGATAAAACTAAGAAAGATTTGTAACTGGCATGGAATTGTAAACTTGAAAAATGACTACTTCTCTGTCTCCCTTTTACTCTTCAAATAAAAAGCAAGCACAATACTAGCACGACTGAAAGTGTCTAAGAATAGCCATAGGCTTTCCTCAGGGTACTGAAAAAATAATCTGAGTTTACCATTTCTGATACTTTTCTCTAAGGCAGAAGACAGGTTCAGATTAAATCACCAATGTATCTAAGAATCTATTTTTTGTTTAAATGCAGTAACTTACTACTGAATTCTGAATATTCATACCTATATACCTATATTTAAAGCATTCTCTTCATAGATTAACAAATCTTAACAGACATACACTTAATTACATTAAACCATCTTGTGAAAAAAGTGACATATATTTCTGTGTGCTAATACATCTATTAAATACAATGATTTTCCATAAAATAATGCTTGTATTGCTGCAATCATTCCAGAAAGCAATGTACCACTGTAAATTACTTCCAACAAACAATCTTCATAAATATGTTGTGTATGGGAAAAAAATTTAGTATTTGAAATTACTTTGCTTAGCCTTTTTCTAGGACTTGAGGTGAAAGTATTAAATGGACAATTGTGGGGAATCAGAGTAGAGGATGACTATCTCTACCTCAGGTAAGAGAAATGCAGAAGGGTTTTTATTCTGTCAGAGACATGTTTGAAAACAAAAGCTAGAATGTACACAACATTTTTCTGTAGAAATAGCATACAGACATCCACTGACAATGTGGTCTTCAACATTGCTCAAATGTAGGCAGATACGTAAACAGAAGAAAGTCTACAACTGCTCTTAGTCCTTACGTCCTCTGCAAAGAAAGGAAAATCCTCTCAAGGTAAAATTTTCTCAATCAGAATTGTTCTTAAACAGTCCTCTAATATGTACCTAGAAAACAACACAAGCATGTAATAGCACAAATTAGTTCAGTTTTTTAAACCTTGGTCCTATTCACATTCAGTGCAAACCCAAAAAGTCCTAGACTAACAGATTGTTACATCACTGTTAACAGGTTTATGAGATTTAGTTCCTGGCCCTAAAGACACTTTCTAAAATGAGAAAAATCTTTCCCTGAAATACCTCACTATAGAAACAGTGAGGTTCTTCAGGGAAGTGAAATAGATATTCCTTAAAAAGTCAACTATTCTTCTTGTATCAGATTAAACCTAAGGTTTTTAAAGATCCTTCGATCCATTGTTCAACCATAAACATTCCGAAAGGACATTGGAAAATTTAGTGACTTAACAAAGTGTTTTCTTCACTATTTGGGGAGAGAGAGGATATTTCTCAATGGGGTAAGGGGAAAATTGACAGGTGTAGAGGATTTTACATACAATGATATATATTGATCATCTGTTTAATGACAACATATCCATACACCTTACAAGCTTTCAAGTTCTATTGTTCTTCACTTCAGGAAATATTTCTGTTTGTTTCGTGATAAATTTTTATAATCCCAGGTAAAATATCCTTTTGCACTCCTTGGCTCATCCTCCAGTTTTATGCTGTGCATGACTATGGCAAAGCTGGGAAGAAGGATGCGGCAGGGAATTTAAGGATCATTATCCCAAACTAGTCAATTGAAACAATTTGAATCCCCTAGTGGCATAGCAGACACCTAATGCATTATACTGTGTACCATTCTGATTAACAGTGCAATATACTTAAACCTAACACAGGTTAGGGATGCAGTGTCTCAGAAACAACCAATGATTCAACAACTACAGGCAGAGCGCTCTGTGCACTGTGCAGCATATTGGATCTAAATTCTTTGGCAAGATCACCATTACTCTCCCTACCCTGTTTCTGTGGTATTTTGGCAAGCAGTTTTGTGGTGATCAGATTTCTGCAGTAGACTGAAAACAAACAACAAAAGAGGAAAAATAAACTGTGGCAAACTTCAAGGAATTTTTTGTAATTTGCAATAAATTTATACAGACAAAAGAGAACTATATAAAAGCAGCTATGATAGAACTTTTGGGGAGCAGGATAGGAAGTAAATCTTATCTTCTCTTGACACACAAAGATACAAATCTTGGAGAATCTTATCACCTCATCTAGTTTAATGTGTGCCTCCTAGTGGGGTGAATCCTCTACTGTGTAGAAACCTTTCTCCATCAGATTTTAGAGATGCCTAACCCAGTGCCTCTTCCATGACAGCCCTTTAAGTCCCCATTATTACAATCTCCTTGGGTCAAATTCAGAGATTATGAAACCTAAATGTAGGTATTATATGTGATGTTTGTGAACTCAGTCAGGATCAACGAAATCTGGAGCTCAATTTCATCTAAGCACAGATGCTTAGTGCCTGTGGGTCATGCTTGGGTTTGTCTCCTGATCTCTAGATGTTACTTTAAAAGCCCTTGCTGTGCTCCTGGATATATCTTAAATTTCTGGAGCATCTAGGTTGCCCTGGACACATGAGTTAAGGGAACTGAATTCTGCCCCTACTCTCTCTTCTCAAGCTGAAAAGTTCCAAGCATCTCCTGCCTGTGGCTCAGTGGGTCTCATTTAGTCATGAGTGACCCACTGCACATGCATCAATGCCCAAACCATGTCCATGTGACCGAGCATTTTGTCTGGGTTGAATGACGCAGATGACAGGGAAGAATAAGAAACCAATTGTAATCAATCACTGTGCTTAAGAAGCAAGAGATCATGGTTCAGTTAGTCAACATTATGAGACTGACCATGTAATATTTTTGTGAGTCCATCCTTAAGAGAGAAATGTCTTTACAGTGATCACACAATCCTAGAAATTCAGGAGGATGGGACCACAGATAAGTGTGTTATTACACTAAGCAGATGTCATTACAAGTATTATGAGAGCTGTCAGTTTCTTTCTTAAAAACATTTATCTGACCTTTGTTATCTTTCAAGCTTGTTTTCACTTTACTGGAGTGCAAAATAGTAACGTCAGACCCTAAGAATATTTCAGTGACTGAAAAGTGACTGAGCTATTTGAGAGATACTTCTGGTTGAAATCAGAGTAAAATATTTGTTCCAGTTGTAGGTGTGGAATGGACTTTCTTGGCTCATAAAACAGTTACTCAGATGAAATGCAATGAACTGGAGAGGGAAATAGGCTACAGGTGAAGACAGGGATCAAGCTATGGTATTGACAGTGTCATTAGAGAATCCATTTTAGTGGATCACACTGTACCTGTTCTGGTCATCACAGTATCATTTTGGTGTTCATCATCTAATGCAACAAACCAACTTCAGGAGTCACTAACACAAAACTTATTTTTAATATAACATTTTATGCTTTAGGACTTTAATCCTTTCAATATGGTAAGTTTTTTGCTGCTGAGAATTCACAGATTTCTCTTTCTCATCATCGAGTTTCTCAGATTTGAAAAAATATAGAAGAGATTTGAAAGAGTTCAGCTGCTGGCAGTATCAAGCCCTTGGTTCCTCTGGTATGTCTGGGTTTGTGAGGAGGAGGTTCTCAAGACAGAAGGAAGAGATATCACCATGTTTTAGCAGTTACAAGAAAGTACATCAAAGTTAAGGGGATAGGTCCTAAAATATTAACTATAGTCCAGATGGCCTGTGTGGGTGAAACTCGAGAATGTTTAATGAGAAATCACACAAAACTCAGATGCTATAGAAACAAGAGACAAAACAGAAAAAGAGGAAAATGTATTACTGACTCTGCCAGACATGCTAGGCAACATTTCATAAATATCAGATGGAAGAAGTCATGATCAATCTTTCCATTGGGGTCAGGAATTACGTGCTGTATAGAACAGGACTAGTGCATAAATGACATTGTATGATTTGAGTTTCTGCTGTCAGAAGGATAGCTGTATACTCTCCTCATAACAGGTCTTGGCTTAGGCTAAGAGTTTCTTGGATATCAGTGTACCAGGGTTAATTAGCAAGGAATAGTTTGTCTTTCTCTGACACTGGCCGTTTTTCACTAATTAATCAGGAATGAAAAAAAAAAGCAATTTTTTTTTCTAGTAGAAGAAATCTGGTCTGTGTAGGAGACAATGTGGGTGTGTTCCACAGATTCTGAAAGATTCACAGGAACCACTGTGGAACGACAATGCGAGCAAGAAAGTACTATTGAAAGACAACCTTGCAAGGTAAAAGCATAAAATTTTCCCGAGAAGTCACATCTGTTTGAAAAGCTTAACTGCAACTCTCTTTTGCACACAATTAATAACTCTGATCATAAAATCACTTGTAACTGCTAAACTCAATAGGTGCAAGAAGAGTTAAAATTATTTTGAATAATTTTGCTGAAAAAAAAGGCATTTCAAAAAGTTAAACTCCTATTTTAAAGTTAAACAATTAATTTTTCATTTTGCATTCCAGAAGTAGTAATATGCAGTAAGATATGCTATTATGAGTGTCATATTAATTTTAGATAATATTTATTTTACTATTTTTAAAATAATAATTTTAAATCATTTTTATTACTTAAATAATTAGCATCACTTGTTAGTAAGAATTGACTGGGATGTCTTATTTTCAGTGTCACAGTGTTATTGAGCTGCAGTAAAAACTAGACAATACTTCTAATAGAAAAATAAAAACCTGGGCTGCAAGAATTATCCCAGTGACCTTTAGGCATTTAAAAGCCTAACTTAAAAATTTTTTGGTCAAGGAGACTTCATGGAAAAACAGACTTTTTGAGGTGGTAATACAGTATTTGAGGAAAAAATACAATTGTCTTTATCATGTAAATGAAATTAAACCTTACCTTTTGGAAGGACCTATGTCTTTCCACTGATGATGGGGAAGGCTAACAGCAACTGTTTTCTGAAGGCATGTAACTGGTAAATGACTTATAAAGAAAAATAAATCGGAATGTCACAAATTATTTGTTTGGTATTTTAAAAATTATGTTCCTTGAGTTTGTTGTATTTTTTTATTGTGGGATTTTATTGGTGTTTTTTGGTGGGGTTTTTTGGTTTTTTGTTTTGTTTTGGTTTGGGGTTTTTTTTGTTTGTTTTTTTGGGTTTTGTTTGTTTGTTTGGTTGGTTTTGGTTTTTTTAACAAACAACTGCATGCTATACACCTTCTAAAGATAAGATGACCTTTTCATCTTCCCAGCAAAAATTATTTCAAGCTAAGATATTAGCAAGAAAACAGCTGCCTTTCTAATTAGTACATTTGATGCTTAGCTTCTTTTCATTACAGCACAGACAGGGAACACTTTGATCTAAATATTTTAATCAGTTTTAAGTAGCATCAGGCCCCAATAATTTAAAATTTTATATATATATACATATATATAATTTTTAATGTACATCTAAAAATTGATTGGATCAATACATTCTCTTATAACACATCAGTAGGAATTAAGGACATTATAATTGCTATGGGTATGCCATGAAACAGTGCCACAAGTGTAATGAAAATGAGAAACACTGAGAAAGAATTGAAGTTTCTTTCGGCTTCTGAAAGTGAAAGTATTAAAATACTTAAATGTCAAAAAGAAATGAAAATTCCAAGTTTTAACAAACATGATTAGTTGTTCAACTGTTTGTTGATTTAACATTTGGAACAGAAAAAAAAATGAAACTATTCCTGAATCTCCTCCTTTTCCTTTTAAAAACTCCACAGCAGCACTATCTGACTAAAAGGTAGGGTCAGGAGGGTTTACTTTTTTACAATATATGCACTCTCAAGACTTTAAGCTAACTCTGATAAAGTATGCTTAATTAACCAGAAGTACTTGTTCTTCATACAGATTTTCAAAATGCAGCTATAGAACAGCTATATCAATGTGTAATAGAAGACCTTTTCACCATGATTTTCTATTTAAGAGTGCATTTATGTTGATATTTGATTACACTAGCATTCTTCTGTAAATAGCACAGTATCTGCATATTCCCCCAATAAGCTCTGCTCCTGGGAATTTTCGTTCAAAATCTGGCATGATTGTAAGTCAGAGTTCTGACATCTGGAACACTTTGGGCTGATTCCAAATGGAAAAAAAAATAAAATAAATATTTGCCAGAGGCCATCTTTCTTAAAGATGGACCAAGCAACTTTGGCCAAACACATATAAACTGAAATTGAGCACCTTGCCATCAAAATTAACAAAGTGACTTGAAAATGATCCTACCATTCCTGGCAATGACACTGTTTTGCTCATTTATGAGATACACAGTTGTCTGATAGGTCAAAACTACACAAAGGGTATTTCGAAAAATTTGACATGAATTATAAGTAGACATAATTCAGAAGCTACAGATTCAGATCTGTATTAATGTCAAGGAACAGATAAATACATTGTCATTTAAAGCCTCATACATTGTTTGATCAGAAATTAGTGCCAAGATTCATCAAAAGCTGTCAATTGCCATTTGCTGTGCTAATTTGAGACATTCATATACTTATATTTATTTAAGTACACATTTTTGACTTTCAGTAATCCTGCTGATTCTCCTGAAAGCATTATAACTGGCTTATTTCCCAGACATCTCTGTAAAGGATATTTGGCCTCATAGAAAATATAACATATAGTGTCCTAAAGTGAAAAGTGTGGCAGAACACTTCTGTCTGGTAAGTTTGTAAGTGTTCCAATCTCAAGATATGAAAGATAAACTGAACTCTTGGCTAAGTCCTTAAGGCTTAAAAAAAAAGACAAGAAAAAAAAAAAAGCTCTTTTGTCCTTTTGCCAAACAAATATAATTATTTATTGTTGATTAAATTCCTGCTTTTTATTATCTATAATAACAAGCTTCTTATTTATGACTGATCAACTCTATGAACAAAGATTGTAGTTCTCACAATTCAATTCCTAGTGCAAATAAGGCATATAGTCTGATGTAATATCTAAAGCATCAGCTAACAGCCATACTTCACCTTAAACATAGCTCACAGCTACCACCTAGAAACTGAAAAGAAAGTTATTCACTGGGATTCTGAAGACAGGGTAAGGTGTACGTGTCTGTAACACCTTCAATCACAGAAAGAGATAAGGGGAGCGAGGATATAGTTAGGTGCAGGATCTGAAAGCAGCATGGCTGTTAGCACAGCAGAGTTATTTAATTTTATTACATCAGAGAAGCACTTAGCTGAATTATATAAATCTGTAGGTTCTGGTTACTGTCTCAGAGCCCAATGTCAACCTGTTCACAGATTCAGGTCTATTTTTAATCAGATGATGTGTAAAGAACTACTCAAGTAGTTTCTTGTTGTTTTATTTCTTCATTTTCTTTTTTTTTTTTCTACGGAACCCTTCAAAAGAATGTCCTCTGTGCTAGGTTGCAGTTCTACATTCTACCCCCTCCTTGCAATGTTCCTGACTGCACAGTGGTACATCTACAAGAAGAAAGATTCAGTGTTCATTTTCTCCCCTACCTTATCTCTAGACTAGACACAAAGTAGATTTCAATCCCTAGACTGGAAAGAGAACAGAACATGAGTTTCTTGCCTCATTGGTAATTATTTTTCATTAGGTCTAAGTATTAAGTCTATGGGTTCAATTCATTAACCCCAGCATGCCCCATGTCTATGTGCCTCAGTGTACTGAGTGCTGATGGACCTGGTCAGGCTCCAGTGGTCATGGATAGCTGTCTATATTTCTTCACCAAGTACTGCAACTCTTAGTCGGGAAGCAGGGTGTCAGCTGTGGGAACTACCTCACACAGGAATAAATTGCAGCAGATGAGCCACTTTCTTGAAAAAAATCTATCTTCTACAATCTTCTGCCTTACAGGTACTATATGACAAAAGTCTGCACAGGGAGAAGTAGAGCAGAATACCTGACTTCTGATAAATTGACTCAGTAAAAGTTTGGACAGCTCCAAACCCCAGAGGTTCCCAGAACTATTAGTCCCCAGGCAGCTAACTTGCAAAACAACACTCAGACTCCATGAAACCTCCGACAGATTGGATCGTGGCTTTAACTTTGAGTCCTCTGTGGTATTGTTACAAAAATGTGGCTGGTGCATTCTTCTCCTACTCTAGCTTTTGAGGAAATGACCTTTGGATTCAGTGCTTTGTGCAGAAGCCCAGAGTACCAATATGCACAAGATCATTCTCAGTTCAGACTCAAGTGAGGGAACATGCACTTACTGGATATTGAACACGCTTAGCCTCTAGACAGAACTAAATTGCTCAGTTTTGCCACAGTAGCCAGACCTCTGGGTCTATGCAGAAGGAAAACTATATCCCTCTGAGCAACTTTACTGGGAAAAAATATGCAGTTTATAAAATTTCAAGGACAAAGATACTAGGCAGGATATGTATCAAACACCGTCTTGGATTTAAAACTCATCAATGAAACAGAAACAGCGTATACACAAATGTATCACACTACAGTATTCAAGTAGAACATGGTTCCATTCAAGAAAGCCTATTTCTCTGTGTGCTGTCTCTGACAATCTCTTTCCGTTAACATTTGTGTCTTAATCACCACATCAAATGTATTGAAAACCATTTTTAAGCTCACTTTTTGACCTCACTGATAGAAAGCACTCACCTCAGTATCAACCATGGGCAACATTCTTCAGGAATTATCAAAAAGACGACAGAGTGGATAAACCTGAATTGGTTCTAGCCCCCATAGGCATTAAATTGCTTTTGAAAATGATTCTGGACATTTTGAATGCTTCAGCATAGCAGAACACTTACTCAGTAACTATCACTCAGGTGCCTTCCAGTACAAATATGATAAATACATGATATTCAAGAAGAATTAATATCTACCCCAGGGACAAGGAATGCTGACAAGCTTTCACATGATGAGAGAGCACATCCTACTGCATGTCTTCATCTACACCATTTACCAGTCTCACTCTCTGTGTTGTCTTTGAAGGATATCTCTACCAAAGATATTTCTCACAAAGAATAAATTCAGAAGGAGACCCAGTTTTATTTTCTTAACTTGCTTTGGAATTGCTGTAGGACACAGAGTGGAAATCAGGAAATCCGCTTTGCAGCTGTTTTTCATAGCAAAGCTGCACTGTAGGCATGCTGGACAAACTGGAATGCCTAAGATCAGACCTGGCCTCAGAGCTCAGCCAGATGTTCTCAACAAGCTCTGTAAGATGTTCTTGAAACCCTGAGATGTGACAAGAAAAATGACAGAAACTTTCATAAACGTATCATACCATTAAAGGACTGCACTAATGCATACTTTGTAATATTGCTAGTATGATCCCAATATTTTTAGATCTAAAAATAATATATATTTTTAGCATTTGTTCTGTATTACCTGTAGTAATGAAAAATGAGTACTTGAAAATACAAAGGAAAGGGACAGTAAAAACAAGCGCTAGCAATTTCTTGTTCTGCCTTTAAGTATGTTTAAGTATGTTAAGAAAAGAAGCTAATATTATCAAGCATTTTAAAGTTCCACAACAGATACTTATTTCCTTTGGACTGGGTGTTGCACCTAAAACCTTATTTTACAATGCAACATCAAACAACAATGGGCTATTACTGCACAAAAGGAGCTGAGTGTTGTTCTGTTCCATACAGCAGCCTGAAGTAAAGTACTGCCTGTCTGTGGTGCATCCCAGGGACAAAGAGGAGTTCATGTGTGGCACAGCTCCTCTTATAGCACCTTCCAGCTTCACACGGCTTTCCCTGCCATTGACGCCTATCTCATGTTATGACGAAGTCAATCCCCAATTTATTTCTAATGCTAATCTGGGTTGAGTACTGCCCTGAGTTTAACCTCAGTGAAGTGTATCAAATATTCCCACTCAATAGGACAGACAGGAGGTGACTGAGAAACAACCTATCACCCTTAACAGCACCCTCACTCCAGGCACAGCATCAGCACATAGCTGGTTCCAGGGAAGCAAATGGAAATCATGTCATGCCTTCTGAAAAATTAAAGTAATAAAAGCTGCATGACTGATTGACCACTAAGGCAAGCTTAAAAAAAACTTAAATAGGGGAAAAGGCCCAAATTTAAAACATACTCTCATGCTTTAAAAACCTATTATCTTAGTGTCAGATGCACACTAATTAATTTATTTTCCTCTTGGAAAGAAGGAAGGTGAAACTTAAGGCATTTCTTTTGCAGGTGAATAGCTATCAAGGGCAGCAGATGTACCAAAAATTTTTTAATATGGTGGGAATCAGTCTCCTCTCCCACATAACAATAGACTGGATGAGAGGAAATGATTTTAAGTTGCATCAGGGGAGATTTATATTGGATATTGGGAAAAATTTCTTCACCATATGGGTTGTTAAGCATTAGAGGAGGATGCCCAGGGAATTGGTTCAGTCACCAGTCCTGAAGACATTTAAAAGATGTGTAGATGTAGCATTTAAAGACATGGTTTAGTGGTGGACTTGTAAGTACTGGGTTAGAATTGGACTCATGATCTTTTTCAGCTTAAATGATTTTATGGTTCTATGATCCCTGATGATAATCAGAGTAAGTTGGGTCAAACTTCCTTACTCCTAATAAAAAAATCAGCCACAACTTCAGTTGTAGGCAAAAGTAAATGAGGTGCCAAGGGAAGATGTGGTTGTCTGCTGATTCTTGTATCAGTGAGGAGCTGTGTATTGTGCTTTCTAATCATGTCTGAAGTTTTGTTGATCCTGGTTTGGCTCTATATGTGGAAAGGTTCTGTACAAACCTGTCATGTGCTATACACTGTAGGATCCAGGCACAATACCTTCTACTAACAGAGGAGTATACACAATTTTGACATCAGTAAAAACTATAACAGTGACCTAAGAATATGTCTACATAGAAAGCTTTTTTAGTATCCACAAACAATGACTTTGGTGTCTATTATCACTAGTGTCTATTAAAGATTCAGGAAAAATCTATTACAAATATTCCTTTTTTAAACCAGTTTCATGGTGCATTCATTCTACAAAATAAGCTTCCCCGAAGTTCTTCTTACACAGTGTCTTTTACAGACTTTCATGTTATCTGGATTTAATTTTGGTTTCTATCTTAGACAAGGATCATCTCGACTCATTCTTATTTTTTTTTTCTTGGTAGAACTAAAAAACCTATTGTGAGTTATGTTTCTGGACAAGGTAGATGACTCTGTCATTCCTAGTGACAGTATCACTGTGACATTTTTCAGGCACTTTGGACAACACTTATGAAGCTTATAATGTATTTCCATTTCACTGTGTACTCATGACCTAAACAGAAAACTTCAGTTTCCATTCAAAAAACAGAATTTTTGAACCGTCTAAAGCATTAGGACTATATACACACATCATACTCAAGTTTGAATGAAAAAAATAATTCTTTTAATTGAGTAACTTTTTTGGTGTGCTCGATATGTTAAGAAAACATTCAAAATTATAAAAAACAATCTAACATAACTATCTTCACAAATCTAAACAACATTAGCATAGAGTAAATTATTTTCTGTACATCAGTTGATTTCATCTCTCTGCATTATTTCTCTCATATGCTTTGTCACACAAGTGGAGCAGTGATATAAATCAACCATTTATTTGCTTTATTGTATAAATCTCAAAGCAATAAAACAGAATTGATCACATAAAGAAGTTTAAGATGGGTTTCAGTGAATCCTTGAGACACTGTAAATTAATCATGCAAGCTGATATTATATCTACCCAAGGGAAATATATTTTAATAGATCTTTTCTGAACATTTTCCTCCTTTAATATATTTATAAATATTGTTACTACTCTTATTTTTTTCTAAGATGATTAAACCATTATTTTTCCCTAGTGTTGTGTGTTGCAAAACAAGTCAGGAAAATATCTTCATTACTTATAAAAATATGCAAAAAAATCACTGGGAAATTTAAAATGAAAGTATGTGTGTATCTTCAGCATCAATTATGTATTCCCAACCTTTGTTTAACAACATACATGACAGTGCAAGAGGATCCATTTAAATGGAAAGCTGCACTATGTGTAGCATGTAATGCTAGCCTGAGATAAGTTTTAAAGGAATGAAAGAAAATAGAACTAGTCAATTCATCCTTTGCATTACTTGATAATGTCCACAATATAGTATTTTAAAGCATTAAAAATGAATTTGATTAATTCAAAGCTGCTTGATTTATAATACTAGAAATTACAGTTTAAATTCCCATTGGGAAAGTACAGAATAATGATTTTATGTGCAAAGATGTAATTTAAAACAGGACTGCTACTAACTCATAAATAGTTACTATGTGAATGTTGTCAGTACGAGTTTGTCTTCATTGTCACGTCTCTCTTTTTCAGGGGCCTGAACTGTGAAAGTGCAGTCTCTGCTTGCTCTTGAGATCCTCTACTAAATCTGTCTAATATCTACTGATTTGTGCAAATCATGACAATTTTATTCTAAGATAGAATGAGAACCCTGAGAACATTGAAACAAAGCATGAATACATTTGTACTTGTCACCACGGTGGAAATTGACATCAACAAAAAGAAGAGAACTCGGTTAAACTATGACTGTGGAAATGAAAGCACTTTCCCTATCCCCAGTCTTAAACAAATTGTTAAATATTAGTTGTTTATTATGAGAAATTCATTATGTAAGATTTAAACATCTGAAAGCAGTGACAGACAAGGTAATTTTCATTCCTTTAATAATCCAAACATATGTGATGGTTTTAGTTTGCTCTAAAACTGTTAGTTCTACAGTGAGAACTGTCACATCTATGTGGCTCCTGACCATCAGCCCTTAAAAAGAAATCTGGTGTTCGTGGTTGTTGTTGTTATTATTGATATTATTATTGTTGATAATAATAATGACAACAATAATAATAATATAAATATTACTATTTTCCTTTTTGGTGAACACCTGGCTGGTGAATCCAAGTTGAAACATGACATAGACACATAGTCAAAGTCATCACGAGGCTGATTCACCATAAATTGGTTTATGTCAATGGAAAGCACGCATTATTTTTGTCACAAAGCAGGCCAGAAACTTTGTACCTGATTTAGAGTAAAAAGTTAGGACTATTTGTGACCAGTGATATGGATAGTGTGAAATCTAAGATATTTTTGTGAGACAAACTAGTAACAGCATGGAAAGCAACATTGAACTTTGCTACACAGGCTAGATGTTGCCGGTAGGATTTCTATGGGATCCTGTAACAAAAACCTCTTCTTTATGCTTCCATAATGTAATTTGGTTCAGTGTTATTGAGGAGAAATCCAAACAGATTAAGGGCATGGTAAATATTTGTTGCAGTATTTTGCCTTGTTACCATAATTTGAAGTGACTGACCTCTTACCATGTTCAGACAAAAGAGGGTACACGTAAAACAAAACAAAAGGATGAAACAGGGTAATTGATTGCAATTGTAAAGCCAGTGTTAATCTGCTGACTCTTTCACTTTGATTAGTAGACTTTTCAGATACAGAAATAAAGGTGTGGTTTCATTATACTCTATGCTATAGTTCACTCTCAGTCTGTTCAATTCTTCTCTTGCTTTCTTGTACCATACACAGTTGCTTATTCACTTGTTCCAAATCTAATTATGGTGCAATCAAAGAAGGAAGTGGAACAGCTCAATGATCTGATAGAAAATGAACTAATTAAAAAAAAGGGGAAAAAGACTTTCTGTCAGAGCAGTGAGTTCACCTGATTTATGTACACAATTGCTAGTTGCACGAGATGGACATGAATTTCCAGCCAGGCCTTGATGAGCTTCCTTTTCAGGGGCAATGTATAGCTGTACTGAATCAGGTGCAATTTTACAGTAAGTCCCGAGAAAGATCAATAGAAGGGCAATGACTAGATGTAATATGATAGGAAAACTTAGTCATTAAAAGTGGTTTATCTTGCAGCTTTTATATCTGCAAAATATAATGATTGCTTTCTACAGACACTTTGAATATACAGGACTCAAAGTAGACCATTTCATCAGATTTGTAGATTTCCTGTTTTCAAAGCTGACTAAGAACCATAACCTTAAGCAGAAGATTAATGCATTTGAAATATTTATCACATGATTTCAAACAATGCCATTTCCATGAGGACTGTTTCTCATCTTCCCACAAACCAGTCAGCTATATGCAGACTAGTATATATTTCATAATATAATCATTACTTAACTAAAATTAACTGAACTTCACAAACACTACATACCAGATGTTAAGTGGTCTTCTTAACTTTTACTTATCTCCTTTCCTCTTCTCTTTATCTGATGTATTTCGTCTGACAAATTTGAAATGGAAAGTTTTGGGGACTAGCGATCTCATATCTTACATGCACAAAAGCTGCCATAAATGTTGCTGATCATCTTAGATTACTTCTATATTAATCTGCATTGATTTTCTGTATTAACAGAAAAAACAACAGTTGATACCAAGGTTGAAGAAGGTAATTTGTAATTTTAAAGAGGATTCACCAGTCGTTCACCATCTATGCAACATGTGCCAAATAAAGTTTAATGATGAACAGAAGTGTTGGCCTTCAGCCCTTTACATTTAACAAGTTAACAATGCTTCACTTTCTTTGCCAGCACTAAGAACATTTTGATTTACAGTGGATAAAGCTGGATAAAATGTTTACAGTTTAAGCTGGAAAATCTTTCTTCAGACTGACTAAGAATACCCAGCTCATGGCTAAAGAACTTTGAATCTATTGCCTTATCAGAGGTCAAGCTTGTCAGCTATTGTTACAATGGTTCAACCTGTAATGCACTGTTCACAGCACCCTGGATGAAAGGATTAGTGAATCACCTGTGTCCACTATGGAGATCAACAGTTAAAACACTCTCTGAAGTTCCCTCAGATTATGATTAATGAGTTAATGATGTTTTCCTGAAGACTTCAGTTCCATCACCATAGGTTGAGCTAAGAGAAATCCATAGTCTCTTTGCTCTAACGAAAACTAATTTCCAAGTAGTTTGATGGCTGCTACAGTTTTGATGTACAGCATACCCTACTCCAGATAATTCATTCACTCAACATGACCAAGGTATCTTGGTTTAAAGACTAGATGAATACAAGCAGCCAAGAGCAAAGGAACATGGCTGATCAAGCACGAAAATTAACATCTCTGCCCTTAAAAGTAAATGTGTTATCTTTAAGTCCAAGAGGCATTTCTATTGGAAAGAACTCTTGTCATGACAAAGCAATACAGGGATAAGAATATATCACATAGCCTTCGGTGAAGTTCATTACTAGTCCTACTAGAAGGAATTAATATTGTGATAGAAGGAATTAATATTGTGACATACGAATATGAATGACCATTTCAATGCTTCTTTTTATTTGCTTAGCACAAAAACTTGGCAGTATCTCTGGAAGAGATGCTTTTTAATCCATGTAATCAGGTTACTATTCATATGCTACTATTTAGGTGATACTATATGTACAGAGGAATGTACTGCCATAACACCTAAAGGCAGTAATTTTTGCCTGTTAATTGAAATATTTCACTTGCACCTTCATCCAAAAATGGAAACTGTTTTAAAAAGAAACTTTAAACTAGAACTTTTGCTCTAAAAGTTTACTCACTGAGTTGAATTACTATATAGCTAGTTTTCCTCCATACAAGATCAATTATAATTTCCTCCTATGACACAAAATACTGTTCTTTAAGAAAGACATTATTTTCAATTCAGCAGGTCCTTCAGGTCGTAAAAATTTAGAAACCGTACTACAGTGTGAGATAGGATAAACTGGAATGGCACATACCTTACATGAATGGCATACATAAACACATCAAAGAAAATACCTGAAGGACATTTCTGTTGACAGTGTCAGTTTAAGTAATCAAATCTTGTTGAACCACCAAGAATGAAAAACATTGAGGGGTTTTTTTTTTGTTTGCTGCCAGATGTCTTGTTTTTAAATACTGTGACAATGCTGAAATCTCCATTCTATCAGAAGCTGGCAGTTTTGAGCATGCTACATACTGTAGTACTGAAGTGACTGAAGCAAAGCCAAACATCATATTTGTCATCATATTCCTGCATTTCCTTTTTTCCCCCTGGCCCATCATTGGAACAATTTGTCCTTGTCTTTTTCAGAAAATGCACCCTTTCCAAATCACCCCTCAAACAGAACAAGCTGCCAAGAAGACTGAAAGGCACATACAACATGGTCATGATAGGTTGTAATGAGTGCTGAGGGTGTTAGAAATTACAATGGGTGCATTTGGTGTTCCAACTCAATGGTACTTTTCAAGATTATATTTGTACACATGGCTACTTGCAGTCTATATTGTACACCATAAATAAGGATTTTCTGGGAGGTATACTAGGCATACTGACTAAGAAGGTGTAATATTGTTATATTAGCAAACTTCTGGTATCATTCATTTCTGCATCATTTCACTACTGTTTTTTCCTGCATTATATTCTGATGGCATTTATGTCTGACGTGATCTACTAATTTCTGTGGGTTACATATATCTACCATATACAGCATGCTGCATCCTAACAGGGCCACTCAGATTTCTTTATAGCGATTTTATAAGGTTTTATAAAGGATTTAAATGTGCAGATGTAGATTTAGCATTTTTAATGTAATCAAAGTGTTGCCCTGAGTTTTGCAGTTCTTGATGTTTTCATTCTTCTGTAACTGTTTCTCACACATTCTCTGTAAACATACCCATGTTTTTGTAACAGTAGTTTATTATTTACATTCCTTTCTCCTGGGCGGAGAGATTTGATGGGTATTTCCTTTGACCAGTGTGATTGAGGGGCGGCAAGTTCTCCCTCCAATCCACTGTGGTTTCTAAGAGACATATGAAATAAAGTCCGGGCCAGTTCGGGCCCAGTTGTTTTTGGCTCTCTCTTCAACGGGTGTTTGCATCTTTCTTTCGTGTCAGCTTGCGACATCAAAGTAGTGGGTTTACCTCAGTATCAAGCATTTTCAACACCCCAGTATCTTTCTCGTTCAGTAACTCTGATTAAGATCTTAAGTCTGTTATCTCATGTCTGTTTAATATTTAATTAATTTTATAAATAGACCTTATCTGCCATCCTTAGAACTTGTGGGCCAGAGTGATTTCTTAAATTTAAACTGTTGCCAAAATCTCAGGCTAAGGCAGGATTTGTCTGAAGCTCCCACTCACCCTGTGACACCAGGCTCTAAAGATAATTCAGGAGAGGGATTTTCTGTTTTGTGGCTGCCATAATGGCACTTGCCCAAAGGAGAGCTTGATTTTCATGGATGCCTAAAGAACAATCAGCCTGAAAAGTAAAATGGGTATTCATGATAGCTTTTATCCTATACCCACTCTTTTACTGTAGAACCATATGCTCTAAGCTGTACCTTCTTCTCTGGATAGCTCACCCCATTGAGAGGAATTATGTCTGAGTTAACAATCTTCTGATAATCAAAGCTACCTTTGAGGACTAGCAGCATAGCTATGAGGGAGCAGAGGGACTGAAAATGGTGATGACCAGCCACCCCAGCCTGGAGGTGTACTGAGGGATGAAGTGCCTCTCTCTCTGCTTTGCCTCTTTTTTTTGTCCTTCCCTTTCACTTTCCTTTGGCATCTAGGAAACAGAATGTCAAGGCAGATACCTTGTCAGGGAAGAAGGGCCCAGATTTGGATGCACACCTCACACAGACCTTGTCTTCTTTTTCTCTGCTTCACTGCAACTGTGGCAGAGGATGAGCTCATGGCCAAAGTTCACCAGGTCACAGCAAACAACCTGCTTCTGGCTCAGCGTTGTGATGGCACAGCTTCAACCAGCCTATAAGCAGGCAGGCAGGTATCCCACAGGGATTGCTGCAAACATGGCTACTCCACTGATGCCGCAATGCATCTGAAGCTGGAAATGAGCTTCAGCACCTGTGTATCCAGTCCTGTGGGTAATGCATGGTATGGACATGTGTGGTTGATTACATTTGGGTCTGTAACATCTTGTACCAAAAGGCTTCTGCAAAGACCACAGGGTAGCCATGGTAAGAAAGGGGGGCTGCAGTGCCTCAGTGGTGCCTTAAGATCTGTCTCCCTATAATCAAGTTAAAGATTTAAACATCTATTGTACTGTTCCTATAGCTCTCATTGGAGCAAGTGAGTAAGAAAGACAGATCAATATTTCCATGTCTCTCTCTCTCCCCATCCCAGATCATGGATATAGAGGAGAAGAAAAGACCTTTCATTTCCATGCTCCAGGTCCTGGATTAGAAAATGAAGGCCTTGCCATTTGCACAGGCCCTTTAAGTAAATGGTGCTATAGTGAGAAAAGACAGCTGCCATGGAGTGTTTTGATAGATTTCCTCCAGCAGTGCAGGTCCTTGGCCAGAGAGGTTCTTCTTAGTTTTTCCTGCAGTCTTAATTTTTGAAATTTTATTATCTCTCATCACTATTTCAGTGCACATAATGTAAGCAAAAAGGAAGAGTTATCAAAATGTCTGTTGCATAAGCACACACACTTTGATGGACAGTTTCTTCTTTCCCTTGCATGTGAGATGCTCTGTTCAAAACTAAATTTTAAACAGTATTATATTTACATAACCAATGTCTTTCTACCAAACTATGGCTTTTATATTATGCAGTATTAAATTTATAATTTCCTCTAACAATTAAATAGATAAAATGTTTTCCATAGGATCTTCTTCACTATTTTTGATGTCATGACCTAATGTAAGAGAAAAATCTTTCTGCAACACAGTTTCTATCAAAGCATAATAATTAGTGATACAAATATCTTTACAATCTTTATTCTTCATAATGAGCCTGTACCTTCCAACACTTTTCTTGTTTTGCTTACACCCTTCATTCTGTGTTGCTCTTTCTGACTTGGTCAGACTATTTTTCTAATTGGAAAAATGCAAGCTGTCTAATGCATACTCCATTAATTGCTAGTTTTAGTCCACAATTTGCAAAAAGTCTTGGCAAACTGTCAATACAGAAAAAAGTGCCTATTGTAAAAAAAAGAGGGTTTTTGGCAATTTTTCTTTGGATCAGTCTGTGATGTTTCAGAATTTTGCACATTGGAATATCTCTTAAAAAAACATTAAGAATTTTGGTTGGACTACAATTTCTCTGAAAAGATAATATACACACAGTAAAAAATAGCAAAATCTTCACAGTTGCACACAGAAGGTGTAGAAACACAATGTGAAAACAACATTGTGGAAGAAATAAACTGGAGATGAATATGCAAAACAACACAAATTTTAATAGCACCAGCTTTCTGTAATGCAAACTGTGAGGTGCTATTAGCAAAGCAAGCAACGATAAAAAGAACACTAATCTTGTAAACAGAGTGAAAAAGTAGGAGATGATGTAAACAGAGTACTAAGAAAACAACATAGCTTTTTTTTTGGAAGCTCAACTCATTTTTCTAGGAGTATTAGTACAGAATACTGTGGCTGTGCCTAGCCATGTGGAAATTTGATTACTGCAATGACCATTTATGATTTTTGCCTTGCCAGCCTGACAGTGTCAGCTGTTAAGTGCACAGGTCCCTATATACAGCACTGAGATTTTGACCACACAGCTTTGTTGTTGCTGTTCTTACACTGCTCAAAGGCAACCTCCTGAGCTTTGTCTCTGCAACATTTTGTACTGTAACATTTCAGACTGACATTCCTTGTTCAGCACCTGATTTCACTGCTCTCGCAGACACTACACCTGAGCTTCCTCCATGGGCACAGTTTTCATGGTGCTGTTTTACTCCATCAGCCTGTTGTGGTTTAAGCCTAGCTGGAAAATAAGCACCACGCAGCCACTCTCTCAACCCCCCTCTCTCTCCTTCTGTTTTACCAATTGCTTCTCATTATGCCCTTCTAACAGCTAGTAGGGTGCTGGGGTACCAGTCACTGTCAGCTGAACCACCGCCAGACATTATTCCCAATTCATAGGATATCAGATGAAACTGGAGAAAAGCTTTATATTTCTCTGAATGCCCAGCTGTAATTTCTCTCTGTCCTCAAAAGGTCCTCATGGGCTTGGAAAAATCTGTAAGCCCTCTATTTCCTACATGTATCTGCATAATATCAAGCTACATTCTGGCATGTAAGAATAATTTTCAACTTTTATACAAGGGGATGTATTAGATATACACAGGAAGAAAGGTACCTGGCATGTGTTGTCTGTGGTAATTTCTCAGAGCTCTCCTGGATTCTAACATATAAATACATACATACCATCTTGTAAGTTACACAGCCCTATTAGACTGAAAAGAAAATATTTAGGTCTGAGAGTCAGGTTCAATATAGACTTTGAGCTCTAGGTCAGAGAGCTTGCTTTAAGTACCATCGGTACTTCAGCTATCTCCAGTCACAGCATAGGACATTTTCCCTTGTTTCTCCAAGGATGGAATGACCTTCTGCTTGACAGTCATTGAACTGATTCTTTCAACGTTGTAGTTAAATGCAAAACATTTCTCAGAGTTATTTCCCACTTGATACTATACACAAGGCTACATCTGTTATTATTTCCTTGTACTGCCCCCTGGTACATGAAGGACAGATGATAAATCTGGGCTAGATTGTCTGGCTTTGCATGGGCTTGTAGTGAATCAGACAAAAAGGTACAAGGAACTGCTCCTGTTTCCTTGAGCATTCAGTCAAGGGGCAGACACAAGAGACAATCCCATCCCTGATTTAGAAGAGCTCTGAATGTGCACAATTTGTGTATTTAACATTTATAGAAACACTGAATGCCAAAAAAGGATCTAAGGCCATGGTCATCTGATTGGGTCAGCAGTGGTTAGGTGACTTTTTTTTAAATGAATTTCACTCAGAAATACAATCCAGAAGAGACCAAGAATACCAGGATATGTAATTTGAATTTCTTGACTAGATTTACTCCACACTTCAAAACTCCAAGTAAAACCTTTCCCTGCCCCCTCAAATAACAGCAATACAATGGCAGTAAAATTAATTATTCTGTTTCCATTGTCTCTGTTCTTGATTTTATTCAATTTGATTAGCAAATTATAAAACATAACAAAACAAAACAACCAAACCACTTTTTTACACAATATAGGCAATGAGAAAGGCCAATGCTTAAGGAGCACAAATTTTACCCCTTTAAAAGAACAAAGCAATACAGCACTGTAAAGGTCCACCACACCTCTGAATATATCAATTTCATCCCTGTCATGTGCCAATAGCACCAATCATGTTCTATATTAAAATTAATTATACTGTCTTAGCTTACTTCTCCTCTTAAGAGGCTCCAAAGCCTATTTCCATTAACAATCATAAACATTTTAATTTTAAGATGACAGTTGTCCGTGACTACTACTATCATTCAATTGATCTTGTACTAGTATTGTCCTTAAAATAATTCATTCCCTTTGGTGTTTACTTTCTTGCTTATGTTTATTGTGCAATCATCCACCTTCAGAGGCTTGTTTTCTAGACAGGGCCACAAAGCACAAAGTGTCTTGTGTTTTTGGGTGGTTCTTTTGTTTGCTTTTGTTTTGGATTTGGTTTGGGTTTTTTTTTTACAAAAAAAGAAAAAAAATCATCTTATTTTACAAAAGTACTTTGATTATTATAGTAAGACTTTTCTTTACATATGCCACTTTGAAATAACCTTGAATGGTGAGTATAACTAGCCTTAGCATTCTAAATGACGTTTCATTTGTGTCTTGTGCAATGGCATTATTGCTTCTTTACTCCAGGATGTAGTTCTTCTGGTGCTTCCAAGGGCATATAACATTCACCTTATCAGAACAACTCATATTTGTTGGCAGGCCTGATGCAGAAATGATGGAGTTAATAACAGGAAAAAAAAAGCTTAAGAACAGAGTATACTCCTGAGGAGTAAGGGAAAACTATTATAATAAGACTATTAACTTTGGGTTAAAGGGAAAAAAAATAAATAAAAGACAAATGCTGCTGGTAAAGCTTTGGGTCAGATAAGCTAGATAAAAAAAAAACATTTGTTTTAGCCTTGGGAAAAGAAAAATAGCAAATTGGGAAATAAGAGTTATTACAGTTAGAAATGGATAAATATAAAGAAGATTAGCTAAGTAGTTTAAACCAAATAACGCAGGATGGAAACATTTCTGCATTGTGTTTATGAGGTTATAATTGAAGGCTCGAGTCAGACACTTTTAAGTTCTTTCCTTAGTGTCTACCAATATGCTGTTGCATTGATTAGCCACCAGTGTTTCTAATAAGGATGTAGTGTCCATTACCCAGTTTAACTTTATGTCTTAAGCAGAACAATTTGTACACATAAAGCTTTCTGTCTGGGTGCAGAAACTTTGAGACTTATTACCATTACTATTCAGCATTACTTGTACTGAAATCAAAATCAAATTAATTTAATTTGAGGGCAACAGTTGTACCACTTTTAATGTCCTTAGCAATGTTGTTTTTTTCCCCCCCCCCCACTTTTCCCTATTTAATTTTGTAATTGTATGGTTAATAAGCACACTGTCAAACCTAGTGCCCCATAAGAGTTTCATTTCAGTTTGACTTCTGGAAATCCTCATTTTATTCTACAAGATGTAAGGTTTTACATCCTTTGCAATTTCCCTGTTTAATATTAATGTCTCATTTGTATTGGTTATTTATCCAGTTTTGAGCTTTTCTACAATGTCTTCTAGCTCTCTGCTTGGGACACGTGCAAGAACATTTCTGGACACGTAAAACAAAGGACTTCCAGGCCTCTTTCACATTCAAGTCGAATATTAATCTGAGTTCTGTTGCCTGTATGAGTAACTAATTACTTTTGTCTGTCTTAGCTTGCCTCTTCAAAACTGATACCCTTCATTACAGGTCTCTAGTTACTCTTCTGCTTAAATGAAAGTCAACTGCCCTATGATCATGCAATCCATGTCTATTTTCTACAACTGACATTTTGCATAATGTCCTCGCTACTTAAAAAAGCCAATTTTATAGGCAAATCAGCTTTGTTGCTTCATTGGTGGAAGTAACACAATTTCCATGTTCTGAGGGAACTCATTCTTTATGTGCAGTTTGTGTTCAGAAGCTTTAGACAGGAAAACAGAATGCGCTGCACATGATTTTCCCAAGGTACACACTGACAAAATTTTGCATATTTAGTCTCAAGAGCGTGGTGGCATAAAACTCTTTCAAGACAGGTAAGCTCCTTTGAGGCATCCACTTCACAGTCAAGGTTCTTGGATGCTCAGAGCAGTAGCAGTATTGGAGGGGCTCTACTTACACTGTTCTCTCACAATTAGGTGTGGTTTCACTTCTGTTATACCTTGTTTCTTTATTTTTTTCATACTGTAAAGAAAGAATGTTTTCCCAAAGCAGGAATATTCTCCCCACTGCTTTTATATATATACATATTTTTCTTTTTCTCTCTCAAACAATGAAAACTGATATGCTTGAATAAACTATAAAATATAAGCCTGAGTTTTAAATAATAAAGACTGTGGACATAATCAACTAACATATATGCATTATCAGCTTTTGGCTAGCCATTCTGCAACGAAGTAATTGCAAAGCTGTTTCCAATTCCCTCGCATACCAGATGAAGTTGGGTACTGAATAAAAGACAGGTGTCTGTGAGATGCAGGAGTGGTAGTAATACATTTGTCTTACTTATTTCCATATCAGGATTACACAAAGGAGGTCTCTAGAACTAATCTAACAAATGTTATGCTCTTTTGCATGGCTTTGTAATCTAAAAGGAAAATTTCTATTATGCTCCTTCTCTGAGGTTCATTGTGGTTTCAGCTACATGTTTTTTCTTTTGAAATCATGACATTCATTTCCAAACATTCAGTCAGACTCAGGTAATATCCCATTATTGTTCCATGGGCTCTGTGGCTTCACATATTTGTACTGAATGAAAGACTCAATGCATTTTATCATTATGAGAGCAAAGGAATACTTTTTAGGACAAGATTGGGAGGTCATACCACAACTTCTGTAGGGGATACTAGCAGAACACTAGTAATGTTAAGTATCCAAAATAGATTAAGACTTCGTATTCAAGGACTACGTTTTGCATGGTGCATACTCTCCCTTTCACTTTCATGGATCCCTTCATCCTGACTGACAAAAAGTGCATTCAAACACACATCTAGTTTTCTGTCAATATGCATGTAGTAGTTGGAAAGCAAGACAGTGAATCACATTTCCCAGCATTGGTTAGAGGTCCCTGCTATTTGGGGGCATTGCTTCACTATAACTCCATTTCTTTTAATTTTTCATGTGGGATCCTGATTTAGATTTCTGTAATTCCAGTGGCACTCAGTCTTTCTAATGAGACTGCAGACCAAGTAAAACCTCTTACAAGCAGATTTTCATCTTCTTGCAAATTAACAATTGTGCAAGAATGTCAAATGGTTCTGCTAAACACATAGAGCTGGCCATGCCTGAAAATTGACTTTCTAGTCATTGCTCCAGCCCACGTGGCACTTGACAAGTGCTACAACACTCAGGAAAAACCTTGTTAATTATCACATGACTATTATTTATATCTCCATTTCTTGAAACACTATTCAGTCATTAAAGATAGAGAAAAATGGCACTATTCAGAATGAATATGAAATGAATATTCATAACACAGCTAATTGTCACTGACATCTCAAATTTAATTATAATTTCTGTTTTGCTTAGCACTTTCTCAAACTTGCAATAAGCCCATCACTATGCTATTCAATTACCGACTGTAACACAAGTCCAGACAAAATTACATATACACAGTAGGACTCTATATTTCACAATTAGCAATGTAGTTAGGATGTTTAAAGAAATGCTTCTTATACAAGTATAGATGTATTTATGTAGCATACCAGATCTTAACTTACTTAACAGAATCTCCCACTTTTTTTAATAGGCATTGAGTGTTTTAATTTACAGCAAATCTAATAGTTCAAGACTCTTTAAATTTGTTAGTGGAACTAAAATAAACTTTTCCCTTCTATTGGGACATTATAATAGGCTTTATTTATTTACTCAGTTCATTTCATCACTCCTTTGAATGTGCAAGTAGGAAAATGCAACTAAACAAACAGGCTTACAAGTGAGCCATTCTAATGTTTATCGAGGCCATTATTTTTCTTGCAGGCTTGTTAAGCTCTTAAATATGCATTTGTATCAAGCTAATGTAGCCTATGCTTTTTGTGTAATATTACCTACTTCACATACACATAAACAATAAGGGAGCTTAATTTAAAAATGACAATGGTTATAATGCTGGCTATACAAAGCCAAAGGGAGATTATTTTAGCTTTAAAATTTGACTTGGGAAAAATTAACACAGTGAACACACACATTAAATAGTAACTGCTTCGAACAATACTGATTCTTGCTCCTGCTAAAGAAAGGGCTATCTAATTATAAATATTTCTCAGACTTTAACGAGTACTTCTCTCCGAAATATCTTTACAATCACTATTAGCTGAAGGGCATTAAAAAAGGAGCTGTTTATTGTCAGCTGTTTAGAGCCAAGACACTGTGATGAGGAAGTCTGTCACAGGTGGGAAGTAGTCATTTGGGGAGGCAAATTTTGATGGTTTGAGCATGACATATTTAGCAGAATTCCTGTGACTGCAGGTCAAGAGATCCTCTTTTCTATAAAGGGGAAGAAGTCACCTCCTAACTAGAGGGCAGTCATGCCACACGGAGCTGCAGACCCAGCTGCCGAATGCCCACTGACTTCTGCTTGCGATAAATGTCAGCCTGTGAAGCTGTTATTTACAAGCTCAGTCTGTCGTAGCCCTGAGATTCCCAAGGCATGGTTGGCTGCAGCTTTATGCATAAGTTCTTTCAATCAGAGAAACCAAGGCAACAGAGACTGGAGTTGACAGGTCACAACCCCATTACACTTTATGGTGACTGACATTCTTTTTGTTTAATGGATACTTTTAAAAAAATAAAACAATTTTAAGAAACATTTTCCTAAGAAAATATTTGTGTATCTAGAAAAAATAGCTTCTCTCAACTTCTCTTGAGTATGCTATCACTATTTCTTTTACTTTCTGCTGCAGAACATTCACAGAGGTATATAAGCAGGAAGGACAAAAAGAGCTGTGTGTATGAGAAAGTTTTAGAATAACTGTACATTTTCATTCTCTAAACAGTGTAGCAGGCAAAAATTTAAATTTTCTTTAGAGGGAAAAATCAGTGCAGACTGTTTAAAATCGATCTTGTCTGTATGGCTCTTAGAGAAGCCATCCATGATTATTCTAACTTAGATAAATAGTGAATAGAAAATAAACCTCCAACAAACATCTATATGAGAAGCACACCATACAAAGAATCTTGCCTGAAAAATAATTGTCTAGTGACACTCATAGGCCTAGTCAGCTGCCCCTCTCCAAAGAGGGACTAACTGCTAATGACAGTCTGCCAAAGAAGTTCTGCTGGAGGTCGCATTTGATACTTGAAACATTTAAAAGAGAAATGTAGAATAAAAGGTGTTAATGATGGGAAAAAAATCAGAGAACACAACTAAGTTGTTAATCTTTATATCTATCTACAAATACCAGAATTTTCTTTACCCCATGATGCAGCTAGCTGTTTGATACATTCTTATGCTGTTTAAACATATTAAATAGAAAGGAATTTTTTGAGTGAATTGAAGAATACAGTGGGAAGCATGTGTTTAAATGACATTTTACAAAAGATTTTAAATACATGTTTCCTTGAAATCCATCCTTTATCATCAGTTAATCAGCTAGGACAGACCAGCTACACTGTGGGAGTGCAGAAGTGTGTGAAACTGGGCATAAGATTCAATTCATAGCTAAAGTACTCCCAAAGTTGCTGGAGTCACTGTTAATGGCCTGGATTCAAAGGCAAAAAACCCAGACAAGGTACTTTGAGAATTCAACTGAACCATGGAAATTAGAAAACATTCTCAAGAGAGAACAATCAGGTTTTGTAGCACCACACATTCACTGAATTTTTTTCCTAATCTTTGTTGTTTGGAAATAAGTTTTTACAGGTGATCTAATAGTAAACTGGTGTTTTCTTCTTCAGTTTGAAGTCAGTCCAGGAGGAATGCGAAAATATGTTTTAGAGAAAAACAAGAATTCTAATGAGAAACCCTAAATTTCATTTTGGTGTGGTGGATACTGCTTTTGTGATTACAGCAAATGTTGAGTCAAGCTGCTACTAAGTTGTTTATGGCTCCAAATGGACAGTACTGAACTCACTATGGGAAAAAGAAATTGGTTGCCAGCAAAGAAATGGAAAAATAAATAAATAAATAAATATACTTGTAGAAGTCAGAAAAAAAAAAAGTTTGCAATAGTGTTATTGGAATTGCGGTAAAAAGCATGGCTTTAACCTATTAGAGAAACTCATTCAATGTGAAGACATGATTTTGACAAGAACAAAGGAGGAACAATGTGAGAGCAATTACATACCAGTTTATGACAGATTATACTATTAAACGGGCACGGTAGTCATGTTTGACCTCACCTACAGGGTAGCTTTTTTACAAAATAAGCAAGCAAGAGAACACAACCTAGCACCTGTAATAATAACACAATGTAGAAAAAGACTATTTAATTGCAAATTATGATCATGGAAAACAAGGCAACAAAAAGTAAGCCAGGTAAAAACTCCTCCTCTTCTAAACATTCCTTGTTCTATTCAATACCTACTGGGTATTCGAGTTCAGAAAGCAAAGTATCACTTCATCTAGAGATGAGATTTCTCTCATTCATATTCAGATATTGAGGTGTATGAGATTTACCTCGTGTTAGAGACACTAAATTCAGGTATCTACATATGACTTAGATATCCAAAACCTTATTCTAGTCAGTCAAACGCTGCAGTTTCAGTCAGATGTCTAGCACAGTATCGCCTTTCCATTTAAAATGCCTTCCCATTTAAAATGCCTCTTTAGAGTATCTGAGAAAGCCTCATGGAACTGGTGGATATCACAGAGGACTTCAGGGACACTCTTCCGAAGAAGAGGCTGGAGAGTAGGCAGGAATACCTGAGAC
This sequence comes from Climacteris rufus, assembly GCA_013398175.1. Classification (NCBI taxonomy): domain Eukaryota; kingdom Metazoa; phylum Chordata; class Aves; order Passeriformes; family Climacteridae; genus Climacteris; species Climacteris rufus. The sequence goes on along the minus strand of VZRZ01008807.1, from coordinate 22,926 downwards.
ATCTCTCATGAATTAGAGATCTGTGCATGGGAAACTGAAGCAAAGCCATTTAAACAAAGGATTCAAAGAGCTATTTAACTCCCTGCAAAGTGGACATCTCCAGCAGATGAACTGAGCTTATCCCTATGTGCCCTTGCAGAGGACCAGGATAAAATCAGAATTATGAATTAAATTATGTTCATCTACCTTATTCTGTGCATACATGTGAAGTGGTTGGTTAAACATTCTTCTGCAGTGCACATGTTCTAGAAATGAACCAAGCCTTGGATTCATTATTAACCAAGTGAACTCCAACAGCACTAACTTTTACAATCTAGCAGGTAAATCACTGGAAAGAAAGAGCATTATTGTCTTGTCATATGAAGCCACTTTATTTGGAATACTGCATTCAAATATTCTTAGAAACAGACTGCCAAATGGGAAGGAGTTCTTCAGAGAACAAAAGAGATTAGGAATAAACACTTCAACTTTTACTTATTAAATCATTTAAGTATTCCAAAGAACTAAGTCCTCGAACAACCACAGACAAGTGACAGAAAGGAGGAATACTATCAGTTTGCAATAGTACAACTCCTTAGAAAAGAAGGGGATTATAGTATGCAATATGCTGGAATGCAATTAGAAAACAAAGACAAGAAATATAAAGAGAAACTTCCCAGTCAGTTGTACATTTTAGTTATTCAGTAACCTCTGAAATGTAGAAATATCACCTTACAGGATACTGAAATCCAAGCTCAATTCAGTAATAGAAAATCTACTTTAAAAGTACATCCTATATCAACAGGGAGACAGATGGGATAATCTGAGAAGCTCATCTATTAGCAACACCTATGAATTTTTCCACACACTATTAGTTGTCAGATATTTTGTCAGAGAAGCAACTATTCTGATAAAGAAACAAGATTTGTCAAGAGAATACCAAATAACTCTTACTCAGAACTCACACTGCTAGGCCCTTGGCTATGCTGCCTTAAATCATATCTATCCACCAATATTTCTGTCTACCAGATGCTCCTTGGCTAGTACTTATTTTGGACTGGCTTTAAAGTAAAAGATTAAGGGCATTGAGTATTGATAACTGAATTAAAAGGGCTGGCTGCCAATAGCTATAACAGTAAGTTAAGAATAAAGAGCATTGCCTGCTCTGTGTCCTCTTGACCACGCAGAATAATCATTAAGAATTAAGTGCTGAGATTCAGTCCCCCTCCTCCCTTTTCCCCAGGAGGCAATGCCTCACACACCACCAAGTATGCAGTACTCTGGGAACAAAGCCAAAAGGAGCAACTCGTTCTCTGAATGAGAACAGCTCAAAAATAGGTCTTACCCAGGACTGAGGGGCAGAGGGAGGGGAATGACAATGTTTCCTGCTATTGCTCATAATGCAATTTTTTTTTAATGGAATGAAATTTGTATTAACCCATCTTTTACTGTCTTTCTTATATGAAGTTCAGGATTTTGGCTGAGAGGCCACTATAAAATCTGTAATAAAATGATGCTGTTTGTTATACCCTTATTCTTTTGCAATCTCATCTATATACATATTTATATATATTGTAGATAGACTTTTGTCTAGGCAGATACTGTAAGTTATGGCAATCAATAATGTGTGAAGTTTTGAAGGAAATGCCTTCCGCCATTCCATATCCCTCCTTCTCTTTTCCCACCACCATCTGGTTTGGCACACATAAACAAAAAAACCCAAACAGCTGCATGATACATATTACAAATACAAATATATATATATATATATATATATATGCCTTATACACATGTGCCAGCCTACATATGTAAATATACACATAGACTTGTATTAACCCTTGTAGTTAAACAGAAGAGCCAGTAATAATCACATGAATGATCGGAAGAAACTGTTTTACAGAAACCCAAAGTGCAACGAATTATAATATCTGAGAAAAAGAGAGCCTTCTGTTGTCTTGAGCTGGCTGTCTTAGACTGGTTATACTAAAATAGGGGCACTGACTTCATTGTAATTGAAAGCAGGAACAAACTACAATAAAACTTATGTAATGTTTGCATTTCTCTAAGTTATTTAATTTATTCTTGGTAGAATGAAACACAACATTTGATTGTCTCTCAGTTACATTTTCAAAGGGTTTCTCTCTCTTTTGCTTACAATTAACTGCTGAATGATTTCAAACACATTATTTTCCATTTGGAAAACATGTTGTGATTTGGATTTATTTTTTCTCTATGCTTTCATTTCTAATGATGTTCAACATTATCACCACTTTCCTTTTACCCTGTTTGCACATCAACCTCGATTGTCAGCAAAATACTGTTGCTGAATGTGTTTGTTTAAAATCAGTTGTCTTTAGAGAAAGAATTGCTCTACAGAGCAAAATATGGTGATGATGTTTGAATCCCTCAAAAATCCTCCCATGGCTCTTGTTTAGGTGTTTTTAGGTGTCTACGTTGATAACTACAAGGTAAAATAGGCTAGACATAAATGGTATTGAATTCAGTGGGATTATACTGATTATTCATTTAATCAGGTATATTCAGCAGAAAGAAAATATTAAATACTCTCCAGGTTGTAGCTGACACACGGGTGACCAGATGACAGAAAAATCTACTGTTGCAGGTGAGAGCCAGAGGAATACTGGGGAGGGCAGTCGAGGTTAGCAGAATTGAGCTGAGCAGCGATAAACAAGCTCTGAACCATTTCAAACTGTGGCTGAGCTCCTCCTCCAGCATCCCCTCTCCAGAGGTCTGGCACCCTCTGAAAAGGCTTCAGTATGTGACAGATGAATCAGAGAGTATTCCTTGAGGGAATTCCACTGTTGTACAGCTCCTGTTTGTCTCTTGTTCCCTCTAGGGTAACACAGTGCATGCAGTTGTCACGTTCCTATATTCAGACCCTGGATTTATACACAAATACAGATGTTTGTATCTGCATAATGAATACACCTCCAGTTTTTAGGGTATGCTCACAATGACTAGCATTTAATGTCTGATTAAATTAGGAGAATCTGCATTCTGACTTTACATAAACTTCATGGAACAATTCTCAGATCAACAGTCTGAATTTTAACTGTTAGATACCAATATCTTTCAGTTGTTCCAATATTTTATTTTTATTCTTTTTTAATACTCTACATACTGGAATAGGGCATGTCTTAGATAACTTTTAGTATGAAAAAAGTATTACAGTCGGTGTATAATTGAAAATTTGAACAATTTTTCCTGACTGAATAGTTTTCTTGATACATGACTTTTAAATACCTTGTAACAAACTGGACACTGAGCTTGCATTGCAGTCAATGGAGGGGAAAAAACCTCCTCCAGAGAGCAATCAATCTTATTTTCCAATAAGCATCTGAGATAGGTCAGCACATTGCTAAGTGCTCATTTCTCTGTAAATTACAGGTAGAACCTAGGGCGGATATCTGAGGCTTGTAAATTTACATTTTTGACATCTGTTGTCAGAGAAGTCAACACAAACCCAAATGACCAAGGTTAAGTTAAAAAATGTACCTCTCTGTTTGTCCTCTTCCTTTTTTCCATAGACTTCATCATAGAATCACAAAATCTCAGGATCACATAGTGGTTGAGGTTGGTGTGGACATCTGGAAACCCTTTAATTTAACACCTCTGCTCAGAACAGCTAAAGCAGAGTGCCTGTTGCCCTGCTTCTTGCAGTTGTGAATGTGTTTTACTTTCTTGTAGCTAGTTTCACACAGTCCTTTCTGTAAACATAGCTATGTTATTGTAACTGTATCTTATCTCTCACATTCCTTTCTCATGGACACAGAACTTTGATGGACATTTCCTTTGACCACTGTAATTGAGGGAGGAAGAACTGATTTCCTCCAATGAATAGTGATTTCCAAATGGATATAAAAAATAAAGAAGGCGGGTCTTGCCCCCCTTCCTTCCTTCTCTCTGATCCTGGAAACAGGTGTCTCTGGCTCTTCCTTTTGTGTCGACACTGTGACAAGTGCCCAGAGCTGTCCTCATTAGGGTGTGAATACCTCAAAGGATAGAGCCTTCACAACATCACTGTGTTTGACCACTCTCAAAGTAAAAAAAAAAAAAAAAATTTCTCATGTATAAGTGAAATTTCCAGTATTTACATTTGTGTCTATTGTCTCTTCTCCTTCCAATGGGCACCACTGAGGAGACCAGACTCCCTCTTCTTTATAACCCTCCCATCAAGGACTTAATGGAAATTGGTGAGATCCACCTGAGCATTCTCATTTCCAGGCTAAATAGGACAGATGCTCCAAGCCCTTAACCATCGTTGTGGTCTTCTGCTGGACTTGCCCTAGTAAGTCCATGTCTCTCTCATACTGGGGAGACTAGCATTAGACGTAGCACTCCTGATGTGTCTTTCCAGGGCTTACCAGAGATGAAGGCAACTCCCTCTGACCTGCTGGCGATGCTCTATCTAATGCAGACCAGAAGGCTTCTGGTCCTTGCTGCAAGAGAGCTTTGGCTCAGGCACAAATTTGCTATACATCAAGACTCCCTTATTCTGCAAAGCTGTTTTCCAGCCAGTCAGTCTCCAGCCTGTACTGATGCATGGGCCTATTTTTCTTTGGCTGCAAAACTATTTGTGAAACTTCACAAGATTAATACTTCTAGTCATTATAGCCATCAAGAAGTCAATTAATCCAGTTCTTTAAGTCATCCTAATGAACCAGAATAGCAAAATTGCTTCAAAGGGCAATTCATTCATCTATTGCACCAGTAATGTCCGAGAGAAGGGGACACATCTCTCTCCACGTGTGTGGCTGGTCACAGACTGAGAGTATTTGATGTTTTCTTTATGCTGAATGTGTTTGCTTATTTAACAAAAATTGACTCTTAATGCTTTAAGTTTCTCATGTCAAGAAAATATGGATACTAAATTTCTACTAAATATGGTTGTGATGGTGCTCATCTCTTCTTTGATCCCTGGTGTCCAAAATGCAAATGCTCCTCCAATAGCAACCTTCCCCCTATCTAAGACACGTATTTTATTTGCTGTCTTAGTTTAGTCTTTAGTTAGCTTATCCACTATATCAAAAAGTTTTACTGTTAGTTGCAAGAATTTAAAGGTATTTTTGTAATATTTTATAAATCTTATGTGATAAATACTCACTATTCTTATATCCAGTCAAATTCGGTACCTTTAATTTGCCTTGATTTTTTCACACACACCACACTTTAGGCTTGATTTAAAAGTGTCCTTAATATGAACTACTTTTTCCATGATCCTTTCATCAGTTTTAACACTTCATGTTGTGGTAGTTTTCAGCAAGAGAGAAAAGAACTGAAGTCAATTTAAGTAAATTTAGATTTTTTTCTAAAGCAAATGTGGAGAAAAGGGTTGTTTTTAAAATTTGCACAAGTCATTGAATAATGTTTGTATTGCCATTGGCAGTTTAAAGTCCAGTGACAGTTCATACAATAAAATCATAGCATGAAGCTCACTTGTAATTAAAGCATAGATTATTTTACAAAACTGTCTGCGGTCTCTATAAAAAAAAGAATTGAAGAACAAAGATAGAGCTATGCTAGTTAGAGGAAAAACAGACCTAAGTGGAAATTTATATGCAAGGGAAAAAAAAGAAGAAATAACTATTCTTGCACCCCATAGGTCCTGTAAACATTTATGGCTAAAGTGAGAAATCCTGCTACTCATGAAAAGAAGTACTGTTTCAAAGTACAATTTTATGATGGAATCCTATCACATTAGACTCCTTGTGGAGCTCTTCACAAAAATATTGTCTTTAGAATAATTGTCACACAAATCACTCCATTAAGCCAGGTACTGAAATTCTCATTCATTTTTCCATCTACTCAGTGAGTGGCCTTCAATAACCCTTTCAAAAAATGACAGAGTTCCCCCTCCGGCATGCCCTCTCCAGAGTTGTGATTCCTTTTGAAGAGAGGTCAGCTGGTGCAATACAGACCACAGAATGCCAAAAGCAGACTGTTGAGATAGACCCATCATTTGAAGCCATGTGTGCTTTCCTCCACCTTTTTGTCACCTCCTCTTCTTAATTTTTTAAGGCTGCTGAGAACCAAACTGGCCCCTGGCATTAGTATGGCATTCTTAGCAGCCACTTTGCTCGGCTTAATTATTGCAGTGATGCAGAAGGGCTATGCATTTGGTTTTGTATTTTTACTGTCCTTGGTAGAATATTATTGAAGGACAAAGGAAACAATGTAATATACTTCAGAACATATTACAGAATTTGTATGAGGCCATATATTGGTTTTTTGAAGCAGCTTGAAAAAGAACTTTACACTTAAATCTCTACACTTAATCTCTAAGAAAAAAATAAATCCACCAAACCCAACTAGAAGAAAAGGACCGTGTTTGAGGATATTACTGGATATTCGACCTTATTCCTCCCAAAGCATATCCTGCATTCTCATATTAAAAAAAAAAAAAAAAAGGCCACAAACAAAAAGTCCTACCTCAACCCCAAAAAAAACTAAGCAAACACATACCTGGTTAATATTGCAAGTTAAAAAGTTTAGACACATAAGACCTGGTTTATACAGGTTTTTCTAAGAGCCCCTCAACTTCCTCCTGCAAGGTTTTTTAAAAACTACCACTAACCTTTTCACTACATGACTTTTTCCTGTGATACATTTTTGCTTCCTTCATAGATCTGAACTCTACACTATTTTCCTTACAAGTCTGTCATCAAGCAATCCACATAAACACTTGCCTGCCGTTGTTTCCACCTGAGCAGCACTGACCACTTTAGTGCATTTTGTTTGCATTTTATTTTTTTTAAATCATAGCAATATAATTTAATGCCACAGAGAAAGACTGTTGACTTCTACTGTTGCTACGCTCCTTTAATGAGAGAGTACAGGACAGTATTTTACTTGGACCGAAGTGGATTGGTTGGAGCAATCTAGAGTCAGATTAGGGATTGCACTTTTATTGATGACCAGCACGTGTACTGTGGCAGGATGGGCAGTTGCATGGTTGCATCCTGAGGCTGCTGCTCTCCTCGCAGCCACACGCACAGCAGGTCACAGTGCCGTGGGCAGTGGATGATGCTGTTACTTCGAAATAACAACTTTTTTCTTAACACCCCTTTCTCTTTGAAAAAAATATTGAAGCATCAATAACGAAAAAACCTTTGAGTTGTCTCTGGAAACTCACATCTTTCTATAAAGGCTGCCTTTTCCCCTGATTAATGCAGCTTTTCTTCAGCACTGTACCTCTGAACTATTTGTCTGCTGTGTGCTTTCCTTCTCTAAACCAAAGTTGCCACTGAAAAATGCAAAGATTCTAAGAACGTGAGCAGGAAGGTTTGACTAACTTTCATTTCTAACCTTCTAATTGGTGCCTGCCATAATCACATATACTTATCTATATCTACATGATTCTAATGTAGGTTTTCATCAGATTGCCTCTTAAAAAGTAATCATGTAAAGGGAAAACTTCAATGTAAAATTCATGCTTCTGCATAAACTGGTTTTAGGTATTATTCTTGAAAAGGACTTTTGAAATTATAGTCTCAGAACCAGAAAAAAATTGTTCTGGATCTTCAGTCTTTATTTTTATGCACAGAACAACCCTCTTTTGCATCATCATTCTGTTCACTCATTGCCTTCACTTTAAATAAAAGTGTGATTTGGTTTAGCTCAATCCATAAGAAATGACAATATAATAATATAATAATAGATAGGAAAGTCTACAATAAATAATAGGGTTTTTTCCTTGGCTGTCCTACTGGTGAGGTTTCAGCAAAATTCTCTTTGTTACTCTAACAGAAAAGCAGAAAGTCTGTTTTACCATCAGAACAGTTAATCATTAGTGAGAGCCAAAGAATCATGTCCTGTTTTAATCATGATGTCAAGAAAAATGCTTCCATTTATTTGAAAATGTCATGAGTGAGAAATTGCAGGACACTTTGTTTTTTCATTAAAGTTATTGACATTTTATCTCTGATTCTTCATAAAGGAGGATCAGTTATTTCATCCTTGTGCTCATCAGCATTAGAATTGTTAAAGACAGTGAAAAGCAGTTAAACTTTCTAAGACCTGGGTATTGATCTAATTTAAAAAAAATCTTTTCAGATTTATTTTTATTAGATTTCTTACTAAGAAATAATAAAAAAAAAAGTGCAGGAACCTCACAGCAGTCATGCTGTTCTCTACTAAGTTTGTCACTCCTGTGGACATGTCATTCAGGAATGTCAGACTCATCCTGTGCGTTGTTTTCCCTATACAGACTCCGACTTGCAGACTAAATATACCTGTGCTGCACCGCTTATATACTTCTTTTTTTAATCTAAGATATTTTGAAATTACTATGGGTGCCCTCTACATTAAGTACTTAATCATATTTTGCCTGAAGTTCGACTTCATATTATCTAATACTGTATTTCTATCCTCAGATAGTCATATTCACGCTCCCTGGGCAGCCAAAAACTTGTAGGAAACTTTTAATTTACCCATAGACATTAGATACTTTAAAGGTGAGAGAAATCAGCCCCTGGTAGGGTCTGCTTCTCTCCACAGAATTTAAATGGGATTCTTGATATCCACACTTCAATGAGTCCAATTCCATGTCTGTCTTTTTCATCCACAAGTTGCCTAATGTGCAATTAAACTGTGCCTCTATTACTCTACTGGAGTCTAGTCAACAACTGAAAACGAAACCTGCTTACCATATTTAATTAGGCAGTTTAACCATGCTGATTTCAGGATTGCACTTCTTCCTGATTTACACTTGAAAACAAAACTCAGACTGTATAGAAAGAAACTGTCACATTGAATGGCAGCTCAAGGAGCTCTCCAAACCATGGTATCACTTTTTCTTGATATATCAGCTCTTGAGGAGATTTCTTCATCACTCACAGTAAGATAGAGACCAGGCAGATAAATTGTGATGTGGAAGTCCAGGAAAATGTGGAACTTTAATTATTCTGTAAGCCAACAGTACTCAGAATTTAAAATAGAATCTACTCCTGTTGTCTTTCCCACAATAAAGGTCTTTGGGCTTGGTTTAGTTTCAGAGATGTTTTTTTAAGAATCAGTAGTGAGACAGTATAATTTTGATATATACATCTTACATATGAGGTTTGTTCTGTATGTAGCTTACAGAATTGAAAGAAGATTGAATGCATTGCATATGGATAACTACAAGGCTCACCCATCTTTTCAGAAAACAAAAAGCCTGAAATTCTATAAGTGAACACTCAGGCAATAATGTTCTCAAAAATATTTTCAAAATTAAAAGTACTGAAAATGTATGGTACCTTCTAACTTCTCCAGTCTGCTCTATTCAGGAAGAAGAACCGAAGAAGAACCAAAGAAAACCCAAAAATTCAGTGGAGTCAGGACAGATTTCTTGGAAGCAATTTACATCAGTCTCTATCTTAGAGAAGATATTCCTGGGCAGATACTGATAAAACAAATCTAGATATAATTCTAGGCAATTTAAAATGAGAAATGTAGTTGATTATCTCATGAGTCAGTCTGTGAAGTTACAAATTATTATTAATGGTATACAGTTAGATTAAAAAAAAAAACATTAGAAGAAACGTAGGAAGTTCAATTTTTTTTTCACCTTGCTTATGAAAACCATAATTTGTACTTTTGGCAAGTCATCTCAGTAAATTCAGTCACCAAATGATTTTCAGTCACCAAATGCTTAGAAGCTATATGATTGACTGATTCTTAATAAGTGAAAAAATAGCTACAGGCAAACAACTAAGCTAAGTACTAAATACTAAGCTCACAGTGCATAGAAGTGAGCTGAAAAGCAGATGCCAGCCCTCAGCTCTTCCTGTATAATTTGTACATGGTAACGATAGTAAAGTGATTCCTTAAGCATATTTTCTAGCTTATTATTCACTACTATCTTATTTCATGTGGCACTTCAAAATGCTTTTATACCTAGCTTGCTAGAACAGGATATCAGCAGCTTTTTGCTAGTGCATATAATTGAAAGGCTGCTACTTAGTGGAGGCACCATTAAAAATCAGAATTTGCCAGCAGTTAAAGCCCAATTCTACACCTAGAATAGAAAAGCAATTATGGTATGATGCTGTATTTGGAAGTGCGGGCAAGTCTTGATCTTTTAAGGATGACTTCTCTTCATAATAAGAAGCACACAAACACTGCAAGTAGGTAAGGCAGAAAGAAACATTTTATCAGGATTTAAGCTTCAAACAATAAATTCCATTAAATTTCAACATTTAAAAAATTTTGTTGGTTCTGCTACTTTTCAGAAATTAGTCTGGAATCACATATTTTTCTTTCGGTTTTGTGAAAGCAATCCCAGTGTTTGACATGAAGTACTTAATACCACTCTTCAGCTTTAAAATGAACACCACTAACAATTCCTGACTATATATTGCTCAAAGGGGAGGAAAATCAAATGACTTTGCATTCTAATTTTGTGAGAATACAATCTTGCTGCCTCAGGTGAAATCAAAATAAATTCCCAGGATGCAAAAAAGTATGTGTATTTTACCATACAGATGTGTCCTAATGGCACTTCATACAGTGCAGCATATTAAGCACATTTGCTGCACATCTTGTGCATTTCTTAAAAGAAAAATATATCTGGCATTTCTGAGGTAGACTCAAAAGATTAGGAGGATAAAATTATTAGGTGCTGTGCCTTTTGTCACTGAAAATGGTCCTAAATTTGAAGGGTCCAGTGAGCTGACTAGATTCTTGTATTGATGCACATAAACTGGATTTGCATTAACAATACAGTACTGCTAATACCTTAAAGCAAGATTTGTTTTCCTGTAGAAGATCTCTCTTTATTTACTGAGCTAAGCACTTCATGTGCATTGCCTTGTCTGGCATGAAATAAAAGCGCTTGTATTGAAACAGGCTGGTGATGAATGAAGGGTTATGTATGTAGTAATTTATTTAAATTATTTACAATTTAGGCATTTCAAATGATTGTAAGAAATACACTTTTATGGAGAATTGGTAGTAATGCTGTCAATGACTGTATATAGCCTTTGCAAATGTAGTGAAAATTCCCTATTCCTGTGTTAGCCTAAACTGGAGCATGGATGTCAGCTTGATCAATCACATTCAGGCGAGATTTTTATCTTAAAAGTTAAAATCTCTGAGTTTATTTTAATACTCAAAATACTCAAAACTTGTATTTTTTTCTAAATAAAGAATGTAATTCATAGAATCGTATAATCTTTGTTAATTCAGGGAATACAAAATAGTCTTAAAAGCCACAACAATTACAAAGGAAAGGTAAAAGACTTTTATTCTGTTTGCTAAAAATGAGAAAACTAACTTGATGCTGTAGCAGAATGTGAGGTCACTGGAGATCAAACCCTTCATATAATCCAAGTGGCTTAAAATACATTTTTTTCTTTTATTGCTACAGCAGTCTCTCTAATATAAATACTAAAATCAATATATACTAAATATATACTGAAATATTAAATCAAACTAATGGTGTTTCTTTTAATTTGTTAATACTAGGTTTGTATTTGAAATGCAGTTAAGGAGAAATAGCTAAGCTAAGACAGAAAATTTTTGAGAATTCAGGAAAAGTGTCTCCACATTAGCCTGAACAGAGCTCATTCTATCCCCTTTTTAATGTAACTTCTGTTCTAGGAATTTAACATACTGTGGAGTCACAAAACTGGCACACAGAAATTCCACAAGCAGCACAACTCTGGAGTTCACATACCTTAAAAATGACACATTATAAGAAAAAAACCCAAACAGGCTAATTCATTTGATTTAGTGGATGAAACAAGGACAAGATTCCTAAGAAATTACTCCAATTTTACATAGTCCTCATTCAGGCCAGTTCTCATGAGCATTAGCATGAATTAAAACAAGATAAGATATTTGGCTTAGTAGCATTTTTAATTATGTGTGCCAGGGTCTGAGTTTTCTGTCTCTTTCAAGAATATCAATCTTTCTACAACCTTTTGAATGTCCATATTTCTCTTCAGTACCAAATATTTACAAATTGGTAAACATTCTAAATGTTACTCTGCAAGAGAAAGGAGAAATCCAATGTACTTTGTACTTAACCAATGGCAGGAGTGGTTGTTATTTTTTATATTTTGGGTCATGGAAAAGAATGATGAATTTCAGTTCCATAAGTGACCTTGTGTGGAAATCCCATAGAGCAGTTCTATGCACATAAGTAGATAGAAATAACAGTAACAATGTTTGTGACTCTGACCTTCATTGGCATAAATCTGAAAGTCTACATAAACAGGCAGACCTTTCAAATGTCATAATTTCATGGCAAATGCTTTTAATAAAGTAAGTATTTCGTCCTTCTCATTCCTCTTCATGAAAGTGAGACTTATCCCCATGAAATGTTGAGACCCACTGACGAGGTCTTTCAGTTCCTTAGATCATAATCGCAAGCTGAATATTTCACACAGTCTAACTTTTGATTTGGTAGATTAACTTATATCTTTTCTTGCATTTCTCACAATCAGGGGTATTCATCTAAAGATAAAGATCTTCCTACAATACAATCAGGATGGACAGGCATAGGACTGCCAAGACTCTCTAAGCAGTTCTCAAGAACTTTGCATAGGTTTTTCCTTACTGCTACTGCAACTCTAAGCCTGTAGAAAATTTCTCTCATTGGCTAATGCTCTGAATTTTTTTATTCTTTTCCACAAAAACAAACAACAACAACAACAAAAACCACACAAAAACCCAAACAAACAAAAAAACCAACCCCCCCAAAAAAACAAAACCAAAACTAACAACAACAACAACAAAAACAAAATAAAACAAAAAACAAAAACAAAAAAAAATCATGACATACTCCAACAGCAAAACTAAATCTTAACTACTTTATAAATTTTAATGTAGAGGTCTAAAACTCTGATCTTTTATTAAAAATAAGAAAATCTAAAATTGGAATCTTAGAAAGGAATACCACTTCTAGAACTAAAGTCTTCTTACTTGTAATATGAAGCCTTTATACAAATCCATGATACCTAAAAACCTCATGGAGAAAATACTAACAGGCTGCACCCAATCCTTATTGTTCTCTCACATTTTTAATTACTAAGTCATACTACAATTTTTAATTTTACAAAGGAAGAAGTTTCTCCTACCAGCTTCTAAAACCTAGAAGACATGATATTTTTAATGAAACTGTTTTAACCCAGCCAACTGTTTATTCAGATCATAAAGAACTATATACTATACACAAACTTTTGTTTCATAGCATTTACATTTCTTTTGTGCTTGCAAAGGAATTCCCAATCCAATCAAAATGCTGATAACCTTCAGTTTGGAGACTGAGTTTGTTTGAAAGACATCTAGGTTTTAAAAAGTAATAAAGGTCAAATAGAAAAAGGAAACTTATTAAAACTAGCTAGCTGGCTGCCTAAAAGATTACAAATGTAAATGCAGCACTTTCATTGACTTTGCTTCTAGAAAGCTTAATTTTTTTTCTCTTGTAGAATGGTCACTTCTTGGCCCCATGATTTTGAACCATATATGTAAGTAATTTGCAACACAAACACATCCCCCATCACCTCTGGTAAAATATGTAGTAACACAGACTGCAACCAGGTAAATGAGCAGGTCTGATCATTGTTCTGCTACAGAACAATTGTGACTAATTGATAAACTGTGAACAGGAAAAGCAGGGGGAAAAAAAAGGAAAATTAATATGGCCAAAATAAGATTACATCTACATGAATAAAGAATAAATGGCATTGATACAGGATGTTATACCAGATATTGGGGTACAATAACTCTGCAAAGTGCTGTGGGACTGGGACTGGGCTGAATACGACTTTCCTGTAAGAGGCTTATCTAAAATGCATATAAAGGCAGGACCTTCACCACTGAGTCAATAGAACAGTGCAGTCCAAGACACAGCTAATTTTGGAACACTCTGTTCAGTTTTGCTAAAACTGTCATCTAGATCTCTGATAAAATGGAGAGGTTTCAGAAGATATTAGAGAAAATAATTAAAGGAATGAAAACAGACTTTCTGTGCAATTCTCGGAGTCCAACTTGCCTGATCAAAGGAAAAGATTAATGGGGAAGAAGGGACTTAGTCACAGCCTATAAAGATCTAGACAGGTTTTTATCTTGCATTTGCCCATCTGGCAAACAAAGGTATAATAAGATGCCATGGCTGGCAGTCGATGATAGAAAACTTTGCCTCAGGAGTGTAGTTAAATCTTCTAACCAAAGACTTTTAGAAACATTTATGTAGTATTACTTTTGAGTCTCCCCACTTCATGATTTAAAATAATGCTTTTTAGAGCATTGTTTAATACCAGGATGGTCTTTTCCAAACTCATAACCTACAGAACAACTTCACTGATAATTAGTGCTTCTAATAGTAGAAGGTAAATTAATTCAGTGAGTGATTCAGAGAAAATACCAGGCTAATGCACCAATAACCTAAGTGAAAAAAAAATAACATCATAAACCCCTATTTCATGAACAGATCTGTGATTTAAACATATTTTTGCAAAACCTCCAAAACGAAGATTTGTTTCTCTTTGGTCAAGAAGTATGTTTCTTTATTCACAAGTCCACAGTTCTTTAAAAACATAGCATCCATTCTAATTTTATCATTTCAAAAAGTAATATGCTGAGTTAAAATTTTGCCTATTCAGGCTCTATTTTTGTAGGATGTGGACTACAGATAATTTGAACAGCAAAATCTCGCATCTCTTGGGAAGCACTCATTTGCTTTTAAACTCCAGTGCACTCACTGACAGCGATCATGCACTAAAGCACCCTATTTAAAACATTGAATGTTGGATATATTTAACAGGTTCAATTCTAGTTGCTGGTTAAAGATCAAGAGACCAAAAGATGGCATCTATTAACAATACTGTATGAAGAAAGAGGAATCACTGAAGACTGAAGTAAATCCTACTGGGGGCCTAACAAGCACCTGCCATTTTCACGTGGCGAGAGATCAATCAGTCTCTGTATGCAGCAAGACGACCTGCCAAAAGCTGAACCACAAGGGGGAGAGAAGAAAAATGATCAATTTCCCACAGTGTGTGCTCTGCAGTAATAAAATGCTGTTCTCTAAACACTTACAATGTCTTTGCAATTGTGATATCTTGGTCAAGATCAAAATCTGCAGTGAAACCTAGGGTCGATATACAGAAAAAAAAGGTATCCAAATTTTATTAGACAATGAATTCTTACTATTGTTAATGTGTAAATTGAGTTGCATTATGAGAAAAATAAGTTTTGGGGGTTTCAAACTGACAGTTGCAGAGTACGAACACAAAAGGTTTTTTCTCATGTACAAGAATGCACTTCAGATTTTCCAGACTTCAGTTCATTGTGTATTTCATTTCTGGTTGCCATGGAGGACTGAGTTGGCCAATAGAGTACTAAAACATTCTACATATGTACCAAGCACAACAGTGACAACTGAAAATGGCAACAAGAGAATTGGTACTTGGTATTTGTCTATTGGCTAGAAAGTGTTGTTTCAATACCCCCAATAAGTTCACTTATTATCCAGCAGAAGAACAGTCAAAATATAACAGAATCTTGCACATAATTCTAGGTCCTACCAAAAGTCCAGGCTATTACCAGCTTGGGTTGGTGCCAGGGCACATGGGTACAATTACATATTAAGGTAAGGAAAGCCAAACTAAATTTGCAAAGATCAGAATCCATGAATGAAATCTTTAGACATTATTATTCTTCCCTAGGTAATCAAGTACTCAAATGCATCTTAAAAGGTGACATGATCAAACAAAATTGTCTGGAATTTTAGAGGAAGCACTTAGATCATCCACTTCTTATGTCATTATCCTGGATTTTTTAACATTTTCATGTTCTCTTTCAAGTGTTCTTAAAGCCACTCTCCACACAATATGAAGTGTGATTTTTCATTTCCTGTTATACAGAAGACAGCTGTGGAGCAGTAGTATAGTAGTAAATAATACAGGATGAGAATCTGTTTGGTATACAGAAAAAAAGCCCAGAGGCTTATTAGAGGTATTTATTTGCATTTTCCTTCACTACTGTTATAAAGAATGATGACTATAATAAAAAACCTCAAATAGAAACATCCAAAGCTGTCTTTCAATGTAACAAAAGAAGTCCAAACTGGCAAAAATGAAAAATAAAGAGGACAGCCAAAAAATTCAAAATAGTATACTATTCTTCATAGTAGATTAGAAAAATACTTTTGTTTGAAACAAAACAGTGTAAATACATGTTCTGAGAAAAATGTTTGCTTCTCATTCACTAGAAAAATTGTTCCAGAAGTGTTTATCCTTCACAAATATTACCTTTAAAACATTATTAAGGTCATGGTCTGCAGAGGTTATCTGCTGAGCAAGTGAATGTAATATTAGCTCAAGAGAGATCCAAAGACAGCTGTAACTGTTACATCAAACTTGCAGAAGAAAAAACACGACTTTTTCATATACAGACAGGCTTTTATAATAGCTTGTTCAGGTCTGCCAGTTCCTGCTTTAGTCTATTCCCTGTGACTGCTATTAGGCTTCAGCAAATCCATCTCCCCATTAGTTTTGCTTCTCAAACACCATTGTCAATATATTTAATTTTAATACCACATCTTCAGTTGTTTCATGGAGACAAATATAATACTGGACAGAATGTACTGCTCTTCAATCTGAGGTAAAGTTCTGACTTCAATGAAGGGAACAGGAAGACTACCAATGATTTCTGTGGGATCATGGTTTAACACAAATGTTCTATAAACAAATACATCTCTAGGGCTGCACCATAAATTCAGTTATAACTTGGTGCCCTGATCAATTTCCATACATTAACACTCAGTAAATTAACTTGTACAGTTAAAAAAAAAAAAACAACTTAATCATTGACAGTTATGTAGATAATTTTTAAGAAAACACTTAAAATAAGCATTTCATAAAGACTAAATAGACAGAAAATAAACAAATAAAACCCAACACCAACAAAAAACTCACCTCCTAACCCCCGACAGAACTGCATATATGACGAGGTACACAAAACAGAATAGAGTTCAAACTGTTCTGCAAAGTGTAGCATACTTGCCTATTAAATAAGAAGACATTCTTTCTTTTTGGCTTTAAATATCACAAAAAATGCATTCTGTACTTTTGTGTGAGAGCTAAATACAAAAATGCTGAACAATGTTGCAGTCTTTAGTGATTGCTTCTTTTTCAAAAGGATGACATAACTTACTAGCAAGTTCAGTGTGTGAGTTGTGTAGCACTTAGGTTTACTGTGATATAATGCCTATGGAAGAGATTCAAAATATAAAATGAAGAGATTCAGAATATAAAATTAAATACTTCTCTTTCTAGGAATAGTCAAAGAACCTAAATGATGCCTAAAATGATATTTCGATATCTTACACCACGACATCACCTAATATCCAGCTTTACCGAGTTCTGAAAGCACTTGCACTCTCTACCCAGTTCTCAGTTTTACCTCAGCCTTCCCTGAGCTTTTATATTAAATATCAATGTGTGTGCATTGACACTGATACACAGGGAAGCGTGTGCTCTGGGGAGAATCCTGTCTTTTTTCTGCCTAAGCTTCTCTATGATCTACTGTGCCTAACCTTAATTCCACTTAACTCCCCAGAAAACTGCAAACATTTTTATGGTCAGTCACAACCTAAAAAGCAATGGAAAACACAGTGTTTAACTCCTAGAGAGCAACCTAATGGCTATCATCCATATTCCTTGCAATACAAGACATAAAAGTTTACATTCACAGCCTGAACCATATTGAAAAGTTTCCAAGAGCTCAGCTTAGAAGTTTGAATAAAAAATTGTAAATATTATTTCTCAGGCATTTTTAAAGAATGTCAGTGTATTTTTCCTGGATCATCAGCAAGCAAACTGTCCAATTTATGCTGTAAGGGACTTCTGTTTTCATTGAAGAAGAAATATTCTGAAGTACTATTGTGTTAAACAAATTAGGACTCCTCTGAGTATTCATAATATATATTTACCAACCATTTAATTAAAACACATATCTCTGTACTTAACTTAAAACCTATATTTCAATCTGACTGCCTTATTATGATTTTTCAAGGTTCCTGTATAATATGCACATACATTTTGAGAAATAAAAATAAATAAAATATGACAGAATAAACACTGATTAGAACATTTTGTAACATCATTAACATACCCAATTTACATGGCACAAACCTGTTAACATCTGCAGTGATATAGAATCCCTCAACATCTTGCACATCATGGAAATGAAAACAATTTTTTTTTTGTGCTTCATTTGGTACAATAAATAAAACAGTGTATTTCTCCTATTTTGCATTTAACAAGAAGACAATGAGTGTCACTACAGCATATTAGCATAGAATCTGAAAAGGGAGAAGATGGAAATATGATGCTGAGCAGTCCAAGTAATCTGTTAGCCCAGGACCTAGAACAAGAAATTACCTCCAATCATTGTTCTGGCAGTCTCCAAGACAAATAACCTAGACTACAGCATCATCTCCTTTGGCACTTTTCACATTTCTTCATTTTCATCATCTGAACTGAACAGTGGAATTTTAAACAAGGAACAATCTATTAAAGCTGAAAAACATACCCTTATGTACACTAACATGCAGAAGGTTCTGAAAACATTGCTGTTGACTATTTGTGATCAATATTAAATCCCTGTTTATTTAGATGGACATTGTTGTTTGGTTAACTTTTAACTGGAAAAATGTTTTCTTGACTTTTACCAAGAAAACAAAAATGTATTGTGAAGGGAACCAACTGCTGATGTAAAATGCAATTATATTACAATTATATCCATAGTGTGCTTGCACAAAGGTGCAATAATTATCATCCATTCGGACCTTGTAAAAGAAAGCTCAGCTTAATACATAACTGACAGATTTTTGCTTCAGTTGAACCTTTTACTCAATGTCCATTTGTATTAACAAATTAAATACTTAAGTCTTGAGCCTGAAGAAGCAACTATAGTCTTCCCCTACTGATAGCGGAGTGTACAACTTACCTAATAGTAACAGATCTGTGATTTGATAGTCTGCCCATCTGAACCTTTTTAAAAGAGACAATCCATATCCACTTCAGGTCTGCAGAAGTTCATCCAACAAAATATTAAGTCCTTAGGAACAACACTCCTCTGCAAAGTTCTACAGACAAATAATTGTTGGCAACCTCTTTAATTTGGAGTTCTTTATTTATACAGCGATGTGGCAGCAACCTATCATCCACAAGGTTTCTTGCCTCTTTGCTCTTTTCCTTTGTCCACATCCTCTGCCCCAGGCATTCCTACGCTTCACAAAAAACTAACGAGATTCCTGCTTGTATTTCAGAAAACCTGAATGCAAAACGCTATGCATTAGCAAGTTTCCAAACCCAACAAAGCCACTGCACCAAAAGTGAGCACTCAGATTCAGGAATCTGAAACCAAATTGCTGAGACTTTCAGCTCTTAACCTTTGCAAACTAGTTTTTAAACCAAAAAGACCAGAGACACCTTGTACCAAACCACTTTACCATGGGCCACTGCAGCTGTCAGTGTTGCAGTGGCAGCCAGTGGACTGAGTGTTGAGCAGGTTTTTGAGCAGATACTGATTTTTCTGCTTATTGCACTGTCTGCCCACCTTTTCCTTCAACTAAGCTGAAACCATTTCAGCATTATCTCTGTCCTAGCCATTTCCATGTGTATATTCCACACCCTATCCCACACACTTCCCAGGTGAAGAACTATTACCAGACATTATGATTGCCTACAAAGTAAATACCTAATTCTTAGACTAGTCTGAAAAACAGTTTATTAATGTTACTGTTTTTTTGTGACCACTCACCCATTGTAACTCGGGGCTCTTTCTTTTTCAAAATTTTGTTTCAGATACATCACATACTTTTCCAAGGATAAAAATTAAATGTAAGCCAAAAATAATTTTAATGTGAATGTATCACTCCTCACATAAATTAATGAAGACCTTGTCCTAGGCTTGTAAAATTCTTGCTTATTTGCTTTTATTACCAAGCATTACCAATGACATATAAGATACAACCTTGTCTCCTATTTTAACAAGTACTTTTATTAAGATGATGGTAATGATGGGTCCCTCATTATGAATTATTTTGAAATTTTTACTTCCAAAAATGTTATCAGCAGTAAAATCTCCATCACTATCTGCAGACCACTCTGCACCACTAGGCAAGAGAAAGGTAGCTTCACTAGAGCAAATAAAGTAGCAAAAATGCCTTTTTTTAATGAAAAGAACTATAGGTGCAGGACTTATAATGGTTATGTATTTCTTGTGCTTTCTGCATCCTTCATGTTCATCCTAATTTTAGAGGAAATGGTTACCTAGGATTGTAAAAGACAAATCATTCCTCCTAGAAAGATCAAATTGCTCCTGTGATGAAGTCAAGTAATTCAGCTTGCTCTGGCTGTAGGGGAGGCAGAGAACTGGAAGAGCAGAAGCCCCTTAGATCACTTGGTCACTGTCCTGCCTGTATGAAGACCTAATTCAAATGACCCAAGTGAATAGCCACTCACTGTAGATTAAAGCTCTCTGATTAATCCTTATCAGGGCTGTGTCATATTCAGAGGACTCAGAACTGTTAATGAGATTTCTAATATTTAAGATGCAGTTCATGATAAAGCAGCATTGGGGATCTTAAAGCAAGACCTTAACTGAGGCACTGTCTGTCTAGGGCAATAATCATCTCACCTGAAACCTGCCTGAGAGCTGGCAGATGACACTGCAGGGATAGCAACAGAAGTAACTCAATCTAAGATTCTACAGGAAACTTTCACAGAGATTTTTCCAGAAATTTTTTAAGGGGGCATTGGCATATATGTAGTTGCATTAATAATTTTTGTATTAATACTTTTTGCCCCTTTCCAAACCCACCATGGAGTCCCCTGAAGGGGCCAGGTGCAGGAAATTATATAATTTCATGGTGGCAATTATAAAAGTTGTGGGAAGATTTCTGGTTTTAAAAGGCACAGTTGGATCAAAATATTCTACTGAAACATGTAGTATCAACACTACAAAAACAGAAATGCATCCTATTTTAAGGGGTTAATAAACTTTTGTGCAGTTATCTCATTCTTTCATCTTTTTATTGTCTCGTACCATTTTTAAAGGATATTGTTCCAAATAGTATCAGAGATTTAAGGAATACAACCTATTAGTTTCTTTCTGCACTTATATTAGGCCCCTTAAGAATAACTCACTTGGAAATAACTTGTGAGAAATAGTATCTCTATCTTATGGGCTTTTACAGAACTCAGCTTTATTTTTATGGATGTTGTTCATGTACTGAAAAGGTTAAAGATCTTTTAAAGTGTTTCATTATTCACCAGCAACAGAACTTTACACACATTCTATGAACAAAAAATTTTCCCCCAAACCACCTGCAACTTAATTATTTCTGCCATTATATACTAGCAGTGAAAACCCTGGATTTTTCTTACATTATACAGTAAGTTATAATAGAATACAGTATGATGAAATACACATATTTAGTGCTGGTCAATGGAATATTATTGAATGCAGCTCAATAAATTCTGATTTTCCATGTTTAGTAAGACTCAGAAAACACCACCACAACCATCAGCAAATAAGGTAAAAGAATGGGGTTTCAGTCCTGCTATCAAGGAAAAAGAAAAAGCAAACAGAAAAATTTCACACTGCTAAGGAAAAGTCATGCAAAGTACACAATCACTTCTACTTCACTTGCTGGCTTCCCTGGAAGCACGGGCCACACATAAGGGTCAAGTCTTCTAGGGCTGGATCACACTGTAGGCCAAACCCAGCTGTGGGGAGTGGAGGCTGGCTAATCCTGAGCCTCACAGGTGCCCTCATGTATAGAAACGTATGGTTCTAGACAAACATCTGTATTAGCCTGGAGAACAAGAGGGTCAGGGAAGAGCGTATCACTCCCTGCAATTATGTGAAAAGAGATTGTATCCAGCTGGGGGTTGGGCTCTTCTGACAAGTCATAGGATAAGAGGAAATGGCCTCAAGTTCCACTGAGAGGGCAGGATGTTGGGGGGATGTGTGTGTGTTTTAGATTGAATATTAGCTAAAATTTCTTCACCAAAAGGGTTGTCAAGCCTTGGAAGAGGCTGCCCAAGGAAGTGGTGAAGTCACCAGTCCTGGAGGCATTAAAAAGATGTGTAAATGTGGAACTTAGGAACATGGTTTAGTGTTGAACTTGGCAGTATTAAGTTAATGGACTCAATGATCTTAAAGATCTATTCCAAGAAAAACAATTCGATGATTCTATGACTTTATCATTGCTGTCATAACGATTGTCTACCCCTGCATTTGTAAGTAGGCACAAAACTATCACTGAAAAGGGAATGAGAAGGTTCATTTGGGAACATTCTTCTCTCTGAATATGAATCAGTGGGCTATTCTTGAGCTCATGGACAGAGAATTCAATGCAATTTTATTAATACAGCATGCTGACAATTTAGAACATGTACTAAGAATTCATACTTCATACTGTAGTCAATCCAGCATAGTATGTCTTCAGTCTTGTTGATGCTAGTAAAAATGTCACAAGTTGTACATGATTTGTAAGTAGAGCTGTGTCTGAATCAAGGCCTCATTAAAAACAAAACATGTTGTGATGCCTCTGGGCGGTGCTGGTCCTTTTGCAAGCCACGCCCAGAGGCACCACAACAAAAACAAGCAAAAAATAAAAGGAAAAAAGAAAAACCAAAAATAGAAGGAATTGCTGAATTATTTATAGAACTCTTGAGAGCTCTATTATATCTTTCCAGTGCATCATTTTGCCAGCAAAGCTGTAACAATTTCAGACTTTAAAAACATGTGATATGTGATATGTACAAAATCAATCAATAAAAATCTGTCTGAAAACATCAACAATAACACGCTAACTTTATTACTTAGCACTCCTAATGTGGTTTTTGATCATGAGGTTTACTAGTTCCTTCTCAAACTATCAGTTTTTCAGTTATCAGGCCATAGAATTATAGAATGTTAAGG